>UESW01004464.1:397439-506754 GCA_900491605.1 Calamus simplicifolius | reverse complement strand
AAAATTCATGATCTTCAAAACCTGGTGGTTGTTCTACATATAATACTTCTTCATTTATAAATCCATTTAAAATGCGCTTTTTACATCCATTTGAAATAAGTTAAAATTCATATGACATGCAAATGCAAGTAAAGTCTAATGGCTTCTAATCTAGCTACAGGTGCAAAGGTTTCATCAAAATCAATACCTTCTTCTTGATTATATCCTTTTGCAACCAATCTAGCTTTGTTTCTAATTACTATGCCATTTTCATCTAGTTTATTTCTAAATATCCATTTTGATCCTATAATGAATGTTTTTAGGTCTTTCAACTAAGTCCATACATTATTTCTAGTGAATTGATTTAATTCTTCTTGCATTGCTAACATCCAATTATTATCTTTTTCAGCTTCTTCAATAGTTTTAGGTTCAATTTGTGATACAAATGCAAGATGATTACTAATATTTCTCATGGATGATCTAGTTCTTATTCCTTGAGATGGATCACCTATAATCAATTCCTTAGGATGACTATAAGCATATCTCCAATCTCTGGAAGATCTACATCATTATGATTAGTATTAGTATCATCATCCTTAGGTGAATCATTATCTTTAGCTCTTGTTCATGATCAGAAGATACATCAATATTTAATTTTTCAAGATCTTTTTCAATTAGTTTGTATCTTCTCATCATCAAATCTTTTCAGAATGAGTTGCTAAAGATTCATCAAAAACTACATGAATGGATTCTTCAACAACTAAAGTTTTCTTGTTAAATACTCTATATGCTTTACTAGTTGTTGAATAACCTAGAAAATATTCCTTCATCAGATTTAGCATCAAATTTCCTAAATTGTTTTTACCATTATTGTGAATGAAACATTTACAACCAAATGCATGAAAATATTTTATATTGGTTTTCTATCATGCCATAATTCATAAGGTGTTTTCTTTAAAATGGTCTTATTAAGGCTCTATTTAGATGTAACATGCTGTGTTAATAGCTTCCGCCCAAAAGTATTTTGGGAGTTTACTTTCACATAGCATGGTACGGGCCATGTCTTCTAAGTCCTATTTTTTCTTTCAACTACACCATTTTGTTGTGGGGTCCTAGGTGCTGAAAAATTATGATTAATTACCATTTTCATTGCAAAAACTTTCAAATAAGTGATTTTCAAATTCAGTTCCATGATCACTTCTTAGAGACACTATGGTAGTGTTTTTCTCATTTGTTACTTTCTTGAAGAATTTCATGAATATCGAGAAAGTCTCATCTTTGTGAGCTAAAAACATTACCCAAGTGAATCTAGAGTAATCATCTACTATCACTAGACCATATTTCTTTCCTCCTAGACTTGTGGTTCTAGTTGGTCCAAAAAGGTCCATGTGAAGTAGCTCTAGTGGCCTAGAAGTTGAAACAATATTTTTAGATTTGAAAGAACTTCTTGTTTGTTTTCCAAACTGACATGCATCACATATTTTATTATTTTCAAAATCTAATTTAGGTAAACCTTTTACTAAATCCATTTAATTAGTTTTGAAATAAGGTGTGTGCTTGCATGACCTAATCTTCGATGCCACAACCAACTAATCTCATTCATATTAGCATTATCAGCAACTAAGCAATGATTATTTAGACAATTTGTCTAAGTCAATCAGTATACATTGCCATTTCTATTTCCAGTAAAAACAATGCTATTATCAATGGGATTAGTTACAGTGCATAAAGAAGATTCAAAAGATACTTTAAAACCTTTATCACATAATTGACTTATACTAATTAAGTTATGCTTTAAACCATCAACATAAAGTACATTCTCAATAAATGGATGGAGTTATTTGAATGTTACCAAACCCCAAGATTTGGCCTTTGCCATTATCGCCAAATGTAACAACTCCTCCTTTCTTTTCTTCAAGGGTGATGAATTCTTCTTTGTCACCCGTCATATGTCTTGAGCAGCCACTATCAAGATACCACTTTCTCTTTGATCTCTTGGCCACAAGACATTCCTGCAATATCATCAAACTTTATGTTTAGGTACCCAAGCTTTCTTGGGTCCTTCATGGTTAGTACACAAAATTGTTCCTTTCGGAACCCATATTTCTTTCCTTTAACATTTAAGTTTTTATTAGGTTTTAGATTTTTACATTCAAGGATTTATGCCCTTTTTGATTACATTTAAACAGTAAATTACTTTGGCCAGCTTTTACAAAAATATTTTTAAGTGATTTTGTTTTCTTAAAGTGTTATATCCTAATCCAGCTTTGTCAAAAACAGCTTTTTGACTATTTAAAACATGTTTAATTTAGTTGAACTTAATGTAAACTTATCAACTATGTTTTATTTTTTCAACCTCTTTCCTTTAGTTTATCTTTTCATTTGAGATTGATTCCTTTTCATTCATTAAAATTTCATTTTCAGATTTAAGTTTCTTAATTTCATTGTTAAGATTTTCTTTTTCATAATGAAGGCTAAGTTTTCATTTTTCAAAAACTTATATTTCTTTTTCAAAATTTTAAATCCCAACAAGTTCATTAAAAGCATCAAACAGTTCATCAAAGTAAATTCATCGAGGGTTTCGGAACTTACCTCATCATTGTCGTCCGCCATAAAGCATACGTTTGCAACTTCTTTTGCTCTTCTTCTTCGGAAGAAGATTCCTCGCTGTCACTCCATGTTGCCATATAAGCCTTCTTTTTTTTTGTAGGCTTTTTCAATCTGGACATCATATCTAAAGTGCCCCGGTTTATTACACTCATAAGCAAGTCAAGGGGTCTTTTTCTTTTTCTTTGTCCTTGTCCTTTTTTTATCCTTTTCTCCTTCCCACTTAGCTCCAAATTTTTTCTTGTGGAAGGGTTTCTTTTCCTCATAAATCTCTAAATTTCTTTGCCAAGAGAGCAGTCTCATCATCATTATCATCATCATCATCACTGCTGCTCTCTTCTTCTTTTGCAGCTTTGAGGGCAATAACTTTCTTTTTCTTTGAGTCCTCCTCAACATGCTGCCTCATGTCATTCATGGGTCATAAGAGATCCTAGAAGCTCCTCTAAGGGTAGTGCATTGAGGTCTTTGGCTTCTTGGATTGCTGTCACTTTTGCTTCCCATGATCTTGGTAATGACCTAAGAATTTTGCGAACAAGTTCAGCATTAGTATATTCTTACCAAGACTTTTCAAACCATTCACAATATCGGTAAATCTAGTGAACATGCATGTGATGGTTTCAGATTGTTCCATGCTAAACAATTCATATTTATGAACAAGTATATTATCTTTGATTCTTTTACTTGGTTTGGTTCCTCATGGGTAACCTCTAACCTATCCCATATCTCTTTAGCGGAATTACAAGTAGAGATGCGGTTGAATTCATTAGCATCTAAGAACAATATAAGATATTCATGGCTTTAGCATTAAGCTGTGCCATTCTCCTATCATTATCATTCCCATCCCTTTCGGGCTTAGGAACAATAGTGCCATCTATAACATGTGTGGGTGTACTAGGTCCATTAATTATAACACCCCAAGCTCATAATCAGAAGCTTGAATGAATATCCTCATTCTAGCTTTCCAATAAGAATAGTTTGAGCCATTAAAAAGTGGAGGTCTATTCGTAGAATGACCTTCAGCAAAAGAACCAACTTGTGTTGCCATTTGAACTTTAGCTCTTGATCGTGTGATCAAAATCTAATGAGCACTAGCTCTGATACCAATTGTTGGCCCAGATGACAACCCAAGAGGGGGGGGGTGAATTGGGTTCTTAAAAATTAGCCTTTTAAATTAATTAGCTTGAGATGAATGAAGGCAATATGCAAAGTAATTATAAATTGCAGTGAATAAAACAGAGATAGAGAAAGAGACAATAGAACACGGCAAACACAAGAATTTATAGTGGTTCGGTGTATCCAACACCTACGTCCACTCCCAAGATTCACTTGGGTCCACACTATAATCACCCTAGATTACAGCAGAGTTGTTTTACAAGCTCACAACTCGAACTTGTTGTTTTCCCGGGCGCACAACGAACCCAGCTGGTTTTCAAGGGCTCACCAGCACAAAAACCCTTAACCCAAGCTTAACCAAGCTTAAACTGAGGTAAGACTACCTCTAGTTCAATCCTTCAGATTGAGCTAGACACAAAGAATAGAAATATGTTTGTTTAGTTACAATGGCTCCTTAATGAGCAGATAAACAAATGTAAGAATAGAGTTTAGATAAGCCTGATTTGCAGTTGGTTGGCTTTGAGCTTTTCTCCTTTTCTTCAACTCCTTGGAGTGTAGAACTAGGCCTCAGCTGGATTCTTCACGGAAGATGTGTTGGAGTTGATTTGGGCTTTCCCTCTTTTCTTCGAGTGTTGAAAATCTCTTGAGATACTCTTGAATAGCACTTGGATTTTTTTTCAGAAGCTTCCTTGGATTTGAGCTTGAACACAGAAGGAACTTCCCTTGATTTCACACTCTTTCTTTCACTCTATTTTGAATCTCGGATTTTTTCAACTGAAGCTCTTTTTTTCGATTTTTCTCTTCTTTTTCTTTGAAATAAATTTCTCTCTATTCGTCTCTCTTGGATTTGAAAACAGCTTCTTTATTTATAGATTCTGCAAGAATATAGCCGTTAGAGACAAAGAAAAATAGCCGTTAATCAAAAAATTTACCGTTGGAGCTGAGTTGGCATCCGTAAAAATCTCACCCAGATTTGCTGGAGTCGACTCATGCTTTTCCTGAGTCGGCTTGAGCTCATTTTACTAAAAATAGAAATGTTTAGAAAGTCATGGGGTCGACTCACCAAAAGTAAAGTATCGACTCCTAAAAGTTGGGGTCGACTCATGAAAGGTTGGGGTCGACTCGTGAAGTGCTCAGAAAAACACACCTCTGGTGTCTGAGCAGAGTCGACTCGCACAGTCATGGAGTCGGCTCGACAAAATTGGGGGTCGACTCGTGAAATTACGTGGGTCGACTCGAGACAGATACACATTTATGTTCTCTGAGTGGAGTCGACTCTGAAACTCAAGAGTCGGCTCCGGAACGTATCAAAAATCAGAAACTTTTCTGATTGACTTTAAAATCGTTCCAGATTCATTTTAATTCATATTTTTGACTTGAATTCAATAAAATTGATATTAAAAATTAATTCAAGAAGTATTCCATAAAGTCATTGATTAATCTATGAATTATAAAATTTCTTTTTGAAAGCTTAAACATTGAGCTTAAAGTTACTTTCAAAATGATTAATGTCAAACATTAACATTCTCATTGATTGTTCAAATAAATTCATTGCACATGTAAATAAACTCATTGCATCTTTTATCATACTCATGGCTTTTAGTAATCATCAAAATCAAAAGGATTGGGGCATAAAGTTTTTCAACAAACTCCCCAACAGACAGGGACCTAGCCGCGGCCAGGGCCGCCGCCGGCCAAATTGAGGGCGGCCCGGCCGCCGGTGGCCGGGCCAGAGCCGACCGCCGCCGCGGCCGACCACCAATCACTACCTCTCACCCTCAATTTCACTCTATATCCTTCTTACATCCACGTGGCACGATGCTGTGCTGGCGGCACGGCCGGCCACCTTGGCCGGCCGGACCTCCACCGACGCACGCCCGGCACCGGTGGAGGTGACAGGCCGAAGCTTAGGCCCGGCGAGGCGGCGAGCAGCCGCCGGGCCTGAACCAAGGGATCGATCGGCAACTCTCTCTCTCTCTCTCGCGTTCTCTCTATCTCCCTCTCTCTCTCTTCTCTCTCTCTCTCTCTCTCTCTCTCTCTCTCTGTGGCAGGGGAACGTACCTGAGGATGAAGCGCGCCAGCGTGAAGGAATGAGTCCTCCTTCTTCCTATTCAATCACCTGAGCAACGCCTCGGATCGAGGGTTTCTCCGAAGACTAAACGCTTCACCTGGAGCGAAGCGTCAGCCCGGGGAACCCAACAGACAGGAGCTTGGTTCATCTGAACCAGACCTGGTTCATCTGAACCAAACCTGGTTCGTTTGAACCGGGTACTACATCCTCCCCTCCTTATAAAAATTTTGGCCTCGAAATTGGTATACTATAAATCTCAAAAGTCGACAATCTAAGATAGATAAATTACCTTCAAATAATTGTGGATACTTCGTTTTAATTTCTTCCTCCAGCTCCCAAGTAGCCTCCCTCTTAGAGTGATTATTCCACTGAACTTTGACATAAGGGATGGTACGCCGCCTCAGAATCTGATCCTTGCGGTCCACGATATGCACAGAATGTTCCTCATATGATAAATCCTTCCTCAACTGAATAGGCTCATAAGCTATTACATGACTGGGGTCTGAAACATATTTCCTCAGCATAGATACATGGAATACATTGTGAACACCAGATAAGATCGGAGGCAGTGCTAAGCTGTAAGCAACCTCCCCAACTCTGCTCAAGATCTCAAAAGGTCCAATATAGCGTGGACTAAGCTTTCCTCTAACCCCGAATCTCATCACATCCTTGGTTGGTGATACCCTTAAGAAAACATGATCCCTAACCTGAAATTCTAACTCTCTCCTTCTGACGTCAGCATAACTCTTTTTCTGCTCTGAGCTGTATGAAGACGCTCCCTGATTATTATCAACTGTCTGCTGGATCAGCTCAGGGCCTAGCAATTTCCTTTCCCCTACATCATCCCAACATAAAGGAGATTTGCACCTCCTACAGTACAAAGCCTCAAATGGGGCCATCTGGATACTGGCTTGATAACTATTGTTATAAGCAAACTCCACCAAAGATAAGTGGTTATCCCAAGCCCCACCCAAGTCCATCACACAGGCGCGTAACATATCTTCTAGAATCTGAATGGTCCTTTCTGACTGTCCATCAGATTGGGGATGATAAGTTGTGCTGAAGTTCAATTTGGTCCCCAAGGCTTTATGAAGACTCTTCCAAAACTGTGATACAAATCTGGTATCTCGGTCAGATACAATAGAGACAGGAACACCATGGAGTCTCACAATCTGCTCCAAATACAAACTAGCCAATCTGTCACTCGAGACTCCAACTCTGAAAGGTAGGAAATGAGCTGACTTTGTCAGTATGTCCACAATAACCCAAACTGCATCATTACTCCTGGGAGTTTTGGGCAGACCAGTCACAAAATTCATAGTAATCTTTTCCCATTTCCACTGAGGAATCATCAAAGATTGAAGAGGTCCCGCAGGTTTTTGATGCTTGGCCTTCACCCGCTGACATACTAAGCACTTGGCCACAAACTGAGCAATATCCCTCTTCATCCCTTTCCACCAAAATTCTTCTTTAAGTCTCTATACATTTTTGTACCACCATGATGCACAGTATAGGGAGAGTAGTGAGCCTCCCTCAAAATCTTGACTTTCAACTCCTCATTGCTAGGCACACAAAGTCTGCCTTCAAATCTCAGGGATTCATCATCCATTACGTAAAATCCACTCTGATCTCCCGACTGAACAGCAACTTTAATTCTTTGAAGATCTGGATCTTCCATCTGGGAGGACTTAATTTTGTCAACAAGAGTCGGCTGAAGAATAAGTGCAGCAACAAGTCCATTAGACTGCTGCACTCTCAGTCCAATCTCCCACCTCTCGAGGTCCTTCAGAATGTGAGGCTGGGAGGTAAGCATAGCAGCTAACTCAGAAGAGGTCTTCCTACTCAAAGCATCAGCCACAACATTAGCCTTCCCTGGATGATAATGTAGATTCAGATCATAGTCCTTCAGAAGTTCCAACCACCTCCTCTGCCTCAAATTGAGCTCCTTCTGTGTGAAGATATACTTTAGACTCTTATGGTCTGTGTACACATCACACGACACCCCATAGAGATAATGCAGCTAAATCTTCAAAGCAAAAACCACTGCAGCTAATTCCAGATCATGAGTAGGATAGTTCTGCTCATAAGGCTTCAGCTGTCTGGAAGCATAGGCTATCACCTTTCCATTCTGCATTAGGACACATCCCAATCCTTTCCGAGAGGCATCAGTATAAAGTGTAAAACCCTCAGATCCTGTCGAAAGAATAAGGATTGGAGCTGACACCAAACGCTGCTTTAACTCCTGAAAACTTTCCTCACACTCCTCTGACCAGTCAAACTTCACTCATTTCTGGGTTAAACGAGTTAGGGGTAGAGCGATGCGAGAGAAGTCTTCCATAAATTTTTGATAATACCCGGCTAGCCCAAGAAGCTTCTGACTTCAGCCACATTGGAAGGTCGGCTCCAGCTAATAATAGCTTCAATCTTCTTCGGGTCCACAGAATGCCATCCATAGAAATTACGTGACCCAAGAAAGCTACTTGGTCCAACCAAAACTCACACTTCTGCAGCTTGGCATAAAGCTTCTTCTCCCGAAGAGTCTGAAGCACAATCCTCAAGTGATCCTCATGCTCCCTGAGACTCTTAGAATAGATTAAAATATCATCAATAAATACAACCACAAACTGATCCAAATATGGCCTAAACATTCTGTTCATCAAATCCATGAACGCTACCGGGGCATTAGTCAAACCAAACGGCATCACCAAAAACTCATAATGGCCATATCTAGTTCTGAAAGCTGTCTTAGGCACATCCCCATCCTTGACTTTAAGCTGATGATAACCTGACCTGAGATCAATCTTAGAGAATACCCGGGCTCCTTGAAGTTGGTCAAACAAGTCATCAATCCTCGGCAAAGGGTACTTATTTCGCACTGTCACCTTGTTGATTTCCCGGTAATCAATGCATAGCCGAAGACTGCCATCCTTCTTCTTAACAAATAGAACTGGAGCACCCCAAGGAGAAGCACTAGGCCTGATAAATCCCCGATCTAGGAGTTCCTGCAATTGGTCCTTCAACTCTTTTAGCTCAGCCGGGGCCATACGATAAGGGGCCTTAGATATAGGTCCAATTCCAGGAATCAAATCAACGGAGAACTCAACCTTCCGGTCAGGGGGCAACTCCGATAATTCATCCGGAAAGACATCAGGGAATTCTTTAACTATAGGAATATCCTCCAACTTGGCCTCTTTCTTTTGAAGATCATTAATAACAGCAAAAAATCCTTGGCCACCACTCCTCAGATACTTTTCAGCCTGTAGTGCCGAAATAAACTGAGGCTAGAAGTTTCTGGCCACCAGTAAAACTAAATTCGGGCTGACAAGGAATTTTGAAGTTGACGATCTTCTTGAAACAGTCTACAGAAGCATGATAGGAAGCTAACCAATCCATGCCAAGGATAACATCAACGAATTTCAGTGGAAGGACAATAAGATTGGCATTCATCTTCCTATCCTCAATGATAACCAAGCAGGATTTGCATACAGTATCAACTTTCATAGCATCACCATTTGGAAAGGCAATGTGTAATTCATGATCTAGAGATTCAGGTGTCAATGATGCATTCTTGCCAAGGTAGGTGTCAGATATAAACGAATGCGTCACTACAACAAAAGAAGGATTTCCCGACCCTTTTTGCCGACGCTAGCAGGGAGCGTCGTGAGATCCCGCAAACTGCTGACGCTTATAAATAGCGTCGTCAGCCTGCCGATGCTTATAAGCGTTGGCAACTAACGACGCTTATTAGCGTCGGCATATTACAGCGCTTTGGCACATAACGACGCTTAAAAGCGTCAGGATATACCGATATATAACCCATGCCCTAGCTCCCTTTCTCCCCGCGTGTTGTGCGATCCGTGCCCTAGCTCCCGCCCGCCTCTCCGCCGCCCTCTTTCTTCCAATCGCCCTTTTGGCATCGCTCAAGCCCTCAAGGTACGGCATTTAAGTTACGCATTTTCGGTCCGGATCACGTTACCATCAAGTTCGCAGGTTATGACGAGGATTAAGATTCCGCTTTTTTACGTTTTCAGGTCTGATGTTGTTTTATTTCTTGAATGTGATCACGGTTGCTTGATTCGATGCATTGCAGAGTCCAATCTCCAGACGTTTCCACCTTCTGACAGCTAGGGCAAAATCTCCGCCGTCTTCCGCCCCCCTTTCGATGCCGACGATATCAGAAATCAGCTGTCTTCCTTTTGGTTTCTTCATTCTATATATGTTTCTTCTTTGATCCGTGTTTCGCTTTTCTTTAGTGTTTCTAAATGGATCTCTGATCCGGATTGGGATTTTTTATAGATACATTCTCGAAGCCGGCTCGGGGGGCAGCCGATGAGTCGCAACCGACTGGGTGGATGCACAAATTCACGGTGGGAGCCTACAAGCCCTTCTTCGATGTCGACACGTCGGATGTTTTGGAGAGGATCGGAGACTCCATCTTCCCTTCAAAGGGAGTTTCGCCGAGAGGATGGCAGGCAATCCAGACTTGTATGTTCCTCATCTCATTGCAGTTAAACATAGGATCATGAAAAAAATTAAATTAAATTAAAACTGTGTCATGGTTAGTCATGCTAATTAAATTATGAGGTCTAATGTTTGTTCTTACTGTTGAGTGCCGCTCCTTTGCTTGTCTCAGACGTAGCAATGGATTCGCTTCGTTTTGAGACTAAAGCATCTAGAATCCCAGGTAATTGGAAATTAATTGATGCATTTATTGCAAATATAGCTAATGTATCTCAATCGATCCGGCGTGGGTTCAAGACCAATGTGTTTGTTTTGAACGTGGCGATTCGGATGTACGGGAGTTGGGGGCTGGTGGATGATGCAAGGAGGGATTTTGATGGAAGTGCTGAGCGGGACTTGGTCTCCTGGAATTTGTTGGTCTCCGCTGCCACCACCTGATGCCATGGCTGCCGCTCCTGCATCTTTCTGCTCTTCGAGTTCCACCCCCGCTGCTGGCGATCTGCAGCCAAAGTCAAGTTCAAGCATCTCCCTCGAAAGATCAATCCGGAGGCATCGTCGGCAGCATAGTACCACCGGGCTCGGCAACGGAGGCAGCTGTCGGAGGCTCGCATCGTCTTCACGCCAACAGAATTGTTTGATGAAATGCGGAAGAAGGATGTATTTTTGTTTTGACGCCATATGTTGTCGATCCGCTGTAAATTTATTTTTTTAAAAAAAAAATATTGCCGAATCTTTAAAGCATTAAAAAATTTATTATTTTTTTAAAAACAAAATTGCCGACGCTTTAAAGCGTCGGCAAGATCAAGATTTACCGATACACAAAAGTGTCGGGACTTCCCGACGCTTTCCCGACGCTTTTTAAAAGCGTCGGGATTTTCCGTCTCCACCCCTGCTATCCCGACGCTTATAAAAGCATCGAAACAATATTTTCGACGCTTTTAAGCATCGGCAAATAATATTTTTAGCGTCGGGATAACAAGAATTTGTTGTAGTGCGTGGCATCTGGATCAATTAAAGTCTGAGCATAATCATTGCCTATCTTAATCATTCCTGGACGTAAATGAAATTTCATTTAATAATAAGAATATAATGTCTAACTAATTATTAATGCATTGTACAGGATAAGAATGTGAAATATTGATATACCTATCACCACAGAATTAGAAGCGGCAGCATCCTGCTGAGTGAGAGCGAAGACCCTTCCCTGAGTCCTCGGTGGTTGCTGCTACTGCTGACCCATCTCTTGACTGGAAGATGGCTGCTGGTTCTGTCGAAGGGGACATGTGGCTATCTTATGGCCAGTCTTTCCATAGGAGAAACAGGCACCAGATACTCCACGGCAAGGTCTCTCCGGATGGAAATTCCCACAGCGATAGCAGCGAGCCTCTCTATTTGGTTGTCCTCCTGGGGCCTGGGGTGCACCTCTCTTATTGGCATGAGCTGGGGGCTGGCTAGAATTATGCCCTTTCCTCTTCTTCTACTGCTCCTAATCCCTCTGAACCGTATTCATATCTCTCTCAATTACCAAGGCCTTATTTACCACGGTACTGTAAGTGTGAAGCTCGAATGCATTGATCGCCTGCATCAGTCTGGGTCAAAGTCCCTCCGTGAATCGGGTGATCTTGGCCATTTCATTAGATACTATACTTGGAGAAAAACGGGCCAACCTGGTGAATTCAACTTCATATTGGGCCACCGAAAGATTCATTTGCTCCAACTTAAGAAATTCTGATTCCATCCGCCTCTGCATACTCCTGGGAAAGTACTTGTCGAAGAATGCCTCCTTAAACTGTTCCCAAGAAATAGTCTGACCACCCCAACGCTGCTCCTCTACTAACCACCAGTCATAAGCCTCCCCTTGGAGGAGATAAGTAGCAAATCTGATCCTCTCCATCTTCTGACTACCATGGGCCATAAAAGCCTTCTCCATATCTTGCACCCATCTCTCAGCATCAATAGGGTTGCTTGAACCAGAGAAAGGAGTATGGGCAAACTTCTTGAAATATGCAAAGCTGCGGCCGTTCCCCACCCAGGATTGAGATAAAGCAGACTGGGTCAGCGGTGCTGATTGAGTGGGTAAGGTTGGCTGCAACTGCGGAACAGGAAGGGTAGTCTGAGTCGGAGCAGAAGGGGGTGCAGACTGAGCGATCAAAGCTGCTGGATCTGATGCTGCATGTCCCGCATAGACTGTGCCATACCCGAGAGAGCTTGAAGCATCTCGGACTGGAATCGCTGGTGCTCAGTTCCTACTGGGTTGGCAGGGGCCGTACCTCCAGTAATTCCTTGACCCACCGGCTGATCAGCATTACCGGCCAGAGAGTCTTTCTCATATCGTTGGCTCCTAGTACGGCGAGCCATAACTATTTCCTGTTAAATTAGATGTGGTTAATATCATCATAAACTAATATGTCAGGTGTCTCTAAGTATAATGTCATCAAAATATGTTCTCTACGTGTTATCATGTCAATATGTCTGTGTCCCTAGGGTCATAACCTAAGCTCTGATACCACTAAAGCTGTCACGCCCCAGACCCAAATATCGGGCTAGGGTGACAACCCGCCGCGTGCCGAGCACGCAAGGCGTCACAAAATTTTTCACACATAACACGATTATATAACCAAGCCAAATACATTACTGAATATTAAAAGTTTTGGGTTACAAACCCTTACACACCACAATAATAAAGTTTGGGCAGCAAGCCCTACACATAAGTAGTACTGGGGTTACAACAAAATAATGGGTCTTGATTTATTTAGTAGAAGATCCATTACCCCAACCATCCATCTTCAATCTCTTGGCTCTGACAAAAATATTGTAAGATTTTTGTGAGCTTACACTCAGTAAGTAAGCCACGTTATACAGTCAAATCATAGCATAGCAATCAATAAGCACATAAATGATTTACATGCTTAAACATTCCATAAATACTCAAACATGCAATGTAAGTAAACCCACTGTTTATACCCTCAATGGTAGCTGTAAATGTGACCCACGGCCCTGCAATATCTCAATAGTGTACCAACAAGCATCCCCCTACTGAAAGGATCCAGATACCAGGGTCACGCCATATCATAATCCACCAGAACACATACTCTATATGTGTGATGCCACCTCGAACCAAGCAGAACACATCCTCTAGATGTGTGATGCCACCTCATAGTAACTCAGAACACATCCTCTAGATGTGTGATGCCATCTCGAACCCAAGCAGAACACATCCTCAAGACGTGTGAATGGCATAAACAAGCAGAACACATCCTCTAGACGTGTAGGTGGCATAAACAAGCAGAACACATCCTCTAGACGTGTAGGTGGCATAAATCATCAGAACACATCCTCTAGATGTGTGTGTGGTATGATATGATAAAGGAGAACCGCGGCGACATATAACAGTACCTCACATCATGCACAAACATATCAATAACATCTCTATATTGCATAAACAGTGAATTATACTTACTTAATAATTGCATGTAATATATCACATCAATGTTATAATAACTGCATCTCTCATGCATAGCATCCACATATGAAATCATAGCACATAACAACCATGTGTTCATAATATTCATCTACTTACAATTTAGCTAATAACAATTCTTCATGTCACAATATAATTCACAATTTAAACATTCATATAATAATAATTTATTAAATACTGATAACTGGCTTACTTACCTCAGTACGTAATCCAACATGTATATATATCAGCTAGTCAGATGTCTGAGCACCTACAGGATCATTTTACACAATTAATTTATTAGCAAAGAATATTAAAATGACCCTTAGAATTTCTACCCAGACTAGTTCACGGGCCCAACTTTGGGCTCGAATATCTTCCACTATACACACCCAATTGGGGAAGTAAAAATACCCCAAGAAACTAGAATTCACCCAAATTCTAGCCGTATAATTATTTTACTAATTCCAATCCGTTACAGGGCCCAAAAATCAGCCCAAACTTTCATTGCTGCACGGCCCAAAAGCCCTGAACCGGCCGGCCCAGCCGGCCCAGTTCAGCCAAGCCATCCCGATCCCCTGTTTCACTGAACAGGGGACGGAGACCTAGCTGGCGGCCAGGGCCGCCGCCGGCCAAATTGAGGGTGGCCCGGCCGCCGGTGGCCGGGCCAGAGCCGGCCGCCGCCGCGGCCGGCTATCAATCACTACCTCTCACCCTCAATTTCACTCTATATCCTTCTTACATCCGCGTGGCACGATGCTGTGTCGGCGGCACGGCCGGCCACCTTGGCCGGCCGGACCTCCACCGAACGCACGCCCGGCGCCGGTGGAGGCGACAGGCCGAAGCTCAGGCCCGGCGAGGCGGCGAGCACACCGCCGGGCTCGAACCAACCGGTCGAAGCCGGTTCCACCGCGCGAGAGAAGGGCCAATTGGCCCTCTCTCTCTTCTCTCTCTCCACCACCACCCCACCGGACACCTCCCCTGGTGCCGGCAGGGTTGCCGGCCAAATTTTAGGCCCGCAAGGCGGCGAGCACGCCGCCGGGCCTGAACCAAGGATCGATCGGCAACTCTCTCTCTCTCTGTCTCTCGCGTTCTCTCTGTCTCTCTCTCTCTCACGCTCTCTCTCTTTCTCTCTCTCTATGGCAGGGGAACGTACTTGAGGATGAAGCGCGCCAGCGTGAAGGAAGGAGTCCTCCTCTTCCTATTTAATCACCTGAGCAACGCCTCAGATCGGGGGTTTCCCCAAAGACTAAACGCTTTACCTGGAGCGAAGCGTCAGTCCGGGGAACCCAACAGACAGGAGCTTGGTTCATCTGAACCAGACCTGGTTCATCTGAACCAAACCTGGTTCGTTTGAACCGAGTACTACACTCTTTGTCTTAATCTATGTACTTAGATAATTGCATCAACAAATTTTAACTCATATGAGAATGGAACTAGAAGTGAAATGAAAAAATTCAAGCCATCTTAGAATTGTCATTGATTTGTGCATATTTGCACTTTTATTTTTTATTGATTGAGCTTTTACCTTTGTTAAATACTTGTTATATTGATTAAGTAATATAGGATAATGTTTTTAAATGAAATGAGAGGGTTAACCAGCATAACGTTTTAAATGAAATGAGAGGGTTTACCGGCATATTTGGGGAAAAAGAAGAAGGCCTAATTTATAATATTTTTAAATACTTAATGTAGATGCTTGATAGTTAATTAACTTCATATATTTACTATAATTTTTAACTATTGCAAGCAGCAACAATGAAAACAAACAAGAACCAAAATTAGTGATTTGACTTTTATTCTAAAAGACCATATCCATGAACCAAATAGGCCCATAATTTATAATTTTATATAAAAAAATCCTATTATGGTTATAGAATTTTATGCATAATTTACAATAAACTAATAAATCATCAACTACTCACTGCAATCATAGCAAGAATTTCAAGGCTTTCATTGGCAAGTGCCATGTATATTTAGTATTTATTTAGATAGAATTAGAATTCAATTCGAACTCTATTTAGAATCAAAATTATATATTAGAAAGATTTGAATTAATTTGAAATCCCTTATTCAAAATTATAAATCCATTTTAGTCATTAAAAATAAGAGGATTGATTATTAAGGCATCCCCAACTGTAATCCAATGCTATTCCCTCCCATCTTTTACCCACCCGATGTCTTCCTCTACCTTAAAATGTTTTAAGCTAACAAATGTGAACTAGTCCTCCTACTGATATTTTCAATCACTTTCTACCATTTTTTCCCCCTTTTTCCTCATAGTTGGTTTGATTTTTGTGGATATCTTTATAATGTCTGGCATATCTATTTGATATCCAATCTATTCAATCTTTTGACTTTGGTTCCTATTTCCGTGTGATGCATGAAGTATTTCAGTTCCAACAAAATTTGACTTCAATTTTAGCATGGAATAACAGTCCTCTATGAGAAATCATATCTGGTTTAGGCTTCGACCGTTAGCTGGTCATACTTCTTTTTTACGTTGTCAAGAGCATGTTGAACACGAAAGTACGTACTCCTTTAGTCGAGGCGAAACGCAGATAGAGATCCATATAGCTGGTACCTCCAAATAAATCCAATACGCACCTCATGAAGCCCTCAAGGGTCAAACTCATGGACTTCATCTCGCATGCGTGAGTAGTGAAGGTTGGAGTATCAAAAGGAAACACATATTCACATGTTCAACATCTCCTGACGTCCAGCCTCCACAAGCCGCTACTGGCAAGGTCCCAACCTAAACCAAAGTGGCTTACAGGTAAGCCCAGATGACTGCAAGCATCTGGGTCTAGGTTGAGTTTTATCATCTTACGCATATGTTAATGTGACACGTTCATGCCGTGCAATCGTAAAAAATTATAAAAGAAAATGCCATCAAGATTGTTTCACTAGATCGCTTAGATGAGATGATGAACAGCTTCAGCTTAAAGCTAAATGATTTGGCGCGAGCTACGCTTGTTTACAGCCAAGAGGGGCCCCTACAAGGGGACAAGCTAGAACAAGTGATCATGACTCATGAGCTTGAATTAGACTTGTCTTCTATGATCCTTTTCTTTGATCATCCACGCGCGCTCCTTCTTGCCAACTGGTAGCCAGCTGCCAAACTACCTACCCTACACGCGTCGAGGCTTAGCCTTATGAGGATATAAAATTTAAGGTAGCGTTTGACATAGAAAACAAGAAAGAATATTTTTTGAATATTTTTTTTATTTTTAAAAATTAAAATTATAAAGGATAGTTAAGAATAAAGTTAATCAGAAGGATAATTCATGATTAATTATGGATTATCTTTCAATTTATTTTTTAAAAAATATAAAAATAACTTATTATCCTTTCAAATAAGGATAAAAAAAGTTATCGTATCGATTTATCTTTTTATATTTGATATGATCAATAAAATAGTTAAAAAATATTTCTATATATAGCTAAAGAATAAACTGTATTCTGTATATTTATTCATAAATAATATTTTTTTATCAAACGCTACAAGCCAGCACAAGGATCAAGCCACCGCCATCAGGAATCGTGCCAAAGAGGTACTGGCCGAGCCAGGAGGAGACCAGGCATGGGTCATGGTGATTCATGAATTGCTGTGCCGTGGGAGCAACGCTGTTTAACCCCTCTCTCGCATGATCGATCGCTAGCATGCAATGGATAGACTCCCAGTCAATAATCCACGGCAATATTGCTGCCCATATATAGCCTCCCAGCTCATGATCTTCACTGTAGCTTTCTTTGAAAGAGATGGATTTGTTTGCGTCTCGACGCATTCATGTGGAAGAGTCCTGTGTCAATCTCAGTCAGAACTTGCAGGAGACACAAGAGATTGATGGTGGATTCCACTCTTCAGCCTTTGGCCATGCATTATATATCACCGTCCAAGAACGAGAGCAAATGATAAAATTAAGCAAGCGCTTGAGATGGGGAAGAGTAGTGAACGGTTCAACCAGCTTCTTTCCACGCACGAGACGGCATTAAGCCACTGCAGCTAGCCCGGTCCCAAAGAAAACCAAAAGCTAACACCTTCGGCCCGAAGAGCCACCACCACCTTTTGTAGGGCTCGGCAGGACCACGTACGTGCCATCACTCTCCCCATCGATCAAAGGGCACAAACCAAATGCGTCAAGCAACACCCCTACCTTCCCCCATCCCCCAAATCCCTACAGCAACTAGTTTAAAGTTTGAACTTTGCTTCACCTCACCGTAGCTAACAAATTTTAATAATATTTTAACGATTGCTTTACCATCAAAGTTAGAGCAAAGGAATATGGAATGAAGGAATTCTAACGAGGCATTATCATTTCTATGTCATCACAGAATCCCCAGATATCCTCTTTGTCTTGATCTGAGTGCATTTAATTTAAAAAAAAAAAAGAAAGAAAAAAAAAAAAAAAAAGAAACTCCGGCACGCGACGCCGGGATATATCGTCCGACCAAGTTGCATGGACGCCAGGTGTCCGTCCTTTGAGCGCGGTGCCATGTGACGCCACTCCAGCCGGAGTCCCGCGGCGGTTCGAACCGGATATTTTGTCGGCTTTTCCGCGGGGTCACGTGCGGGATGGTGCTGGCTATCTTGGCGACATCCCCGCACGTGACCGCGGATCCATTCCACGGCCAGGATTGGCGCTGTGTGTTCCGGATCTGGAGAACAGCTGTTGTCTCTTATCCTTCCCCTTATCCCCGAGAATAAAAGGAGCAATCGAGGTGGTGACGCGTGGATTCTCTTACCCAAAAGCCGTATCTCTTTTGTCCTCTTATGCCACCTGGCAGAAGACTTATGGCAAGACCCACTTACGATAAGCTTTTTTTTTTTTTTTATCCCCAAGATAGCTTAAAAAGCCTAGGAGCGAGCAGGGGTGGGAATATAACTAGCGTGCAGGCTGGGGAAAGATGGCAGGCAATGTCTCAGTTTGGAGAGATAAAGGAGGGGGCATGGGAATAGGACCCATGGAATAGCAGGAGGAGAAGAGGGCCATCTTAATCAAGGCCAAAGGATGGGTAACACGAAATCTTGTGAAGATTCGAGGATGGTGAAAGATTTGAGCTACAAGTTGGCTTAATTAGATGGCCAATGGCAAGGTGCCTTGCACCCAAGGAAGCCAGCCACAGCCTTGGAAAGTGACCCTCTGAGCACATCAAGTCGGCTGCGTCAACCTAGACTGGAATAAAATGTCGCATTTGTCCGCTGATGGGAATAACTTAATTAATAAGCTAGAGATGGACATTGTAAGTTATGGATCAAATTTGATGGAATGTCACATTTAATGGCGGCCATGTCATGTTTAGTTTTGATCAATTAATTCACTAAGCGAATCATGAGATCGACCTGATGTAATTTATATGTGCATGGATTTTATGACTTAGGCAAAGATCTAACCATCTGACAATATTAAAATACAACGTAGCATTTTCCATTCTATTTAAGTGGCACCTATTTGAAACTCTTTTATTTAATTACGGATCTAAGATGGCGGTCAAGCTAAAACAAGCAATATTCTAAAAGATCCATTTATATCTATCGACGTTTGATGAAAGCTACGACATTGGCATCGTAATTAAAGATCCGGAAATGACCTAGTTTTGATGGCGTTTCATTCAACTGACGTGGAGGGATTAATTTAAACAACATAATTTTTTTTCATTAAACTAAATTTTAGAGAAGATTGCTTATTGCTTACTGAACTAATACCATATATATATCTTATCAAATTTTGAAAGTTAATTTTGTGGCCCAAATTAAAAGAGATGTTGCATTTCATACCAATGCCGGCTTGTTTCATTTGTTTCATTGTCATTGCATCATGCTTCAAATCACAACTACCAATTGGTAAAACCAACCACAGCCAATGGGCCTTATTAAAGTATACATGATATAAGTGTTAACATAAAATTACTTTTAGGCTTTTTAATTTCACAATACTCAAGCTATATAACTCAATAACTTAAGAGGAATCTTCATATATATGAGAATAAAGAAAGAAGATAAGAAAGAAAATCTAGCATGATATCCAATATAATAAAGTGGAGTATTATGTTATCACTAGAGCAGTTCTAAAATACCTTTCATATTTCATAAGCAAAATACTTTTTATATTTTAGAAGCAATATTAAGGAGATTAATTTTTTACAATAGCAACATAACACCACATTTCGTCTAGAATTTTACTTCAACATGAACGATGGTAGTGAGCCCTACAACTTTTTTTATTACTATTATTAAGATAGTCAAACAAATTTATCCTGATGATTCCACCCATCTTCCATTTAAAAGATGTTATATTATTGAATTTTAGGAAGGTTTTCCTTGGGTGTGAGGCGTGCCATTTATATGCATTTTATTTTTTTTAAAAAATGTTCTTAATTATTTGTTGGTGATTTTATATGTCTTTTTATATTACTTTTTTTCACCAGTCAATTATCTTTATTTTTAATCACTAAATCATAACAATTGTCAAAGAGGAACTTCTTTTTTCTTGCGCAAATCCAACATCTTGACCTGCTTTATTCATTCAAGTAGGTAATTAATTGCCAATCTATTCAAGCAATACAGATGTGATAGGCTATTAAAGGGTCCTACATATAACCTATGGTTCATCAAAGTTGTTTGAAGTCTACCATGATTTTTTTTATTATTATTTTAAGCATTAGAATAGATATATAGCTGGCCAGACACAATTATTTCAAATTTGAACTACCCACCAAAATTGAAGAAAGAAACTAGGATTCGAATCAAACCTGACCTACATGAGTAGCTTTATGACTTGGCACATAATCTAAGTAGGCCCTGCTCAAGTTGGGTCCATGTCCATAAACACAAGGAGACTTGGCCAATCAACCTTTGTGTTGTTCATTCGAATGCAGTCAAGTCTTTATTCATTCATTCGTTCATCTTCTCTTGGTTTCAGTTCTCCTTGCATTGGCTGCCATCCACCCCACCTACTTGGACAAATATGGATGTGATGTGCTTGAGTTGGGCCTTTTAGATGTAGATCATTTACTTTAATTTGTTGAAGTTGATCACTTTGAAACGGCTCTAAAATTAGATATAGGTGGTCAGGTACAATTATTGCAAACTTGAACTGCCCAAATTGAACTAAAAAACCTTAATCTGCTAGAATCCAATCTGACTTACTTGATGAGAAATATTAATTGGTCTTTACTTGCTCCGATTGTTCTTAATCACCACCATCTTCTCTCACCTACTAACAGGAAAGGAGACATCAAATCTCATTACACAAAGATTAGTATTATATAATGATGGCCGCATGAAGCAACCATGTAATCACTAGGTAGCAAGTGCTGATGAAAGATATCAAACCTCCAATTAAAATATGTCAACTATGTTTGACTGTTTTGGTACCCAGTTCTTCCTTAATTCAAATGGATAGACCAAAGAGCTCAAGTTGCTGCTGGATATTCCTTTAATTAGCGGATGCTGTGGGCGATTCAGTCAATGAATCCGCATTAAAATTTCACATCCACCTACCAACAAATCAGCTGAACACATCAAGTGAGAGCAGTTCAAGTTTAGTACTGTTCTACAGTTGCAAACCTACAAGCAGGTGGGTGTCAGGTGAACTTACTTCGTACAAGCAAAGAACTAAAGAGGCCCTTTCAGGATAGGTAAGAAATTAGGTGGGATAAACCACATGCGTTGCATTGATTACTTTGTTTTCTATTCAGCTCCTGCCCTACAAAGCTTGGAACCACATAAGCCCACCTCTCCTTTCTTTTAAAAAAAAAAAAAAGTTTAAAAATTAGCATTAACATTGCTTTATATTTTATTATTTATATATTTTATTATTATATTTTTATCAATAATTACAGTTTCCTAACTCTAAGGTAGTGTTTGAAATAGGGTATATGAGGGGATATCCCCTGGATATCCCCTCTTATTCCCAAAAGCCATAACTATAAGGGATAGCTGAGAATAAAGTTAACCAAAGGGATAATCCATGGTTAACCATAGTTAACCATGGGATATCCCCTCAATTTATTTCCTAGAAAATGTAGGAATAGCTGATTATCCCTCCAAATAAGAGTAAAAAAAGTTATCCTATGGATATACCTTTTTGCATTTGATATGATCAATGGGATAGTCAAGGGATATCCCTAAGGTAGTGTTTGAAATAGGGGATAAGAGGGGATATCCTCTGAATATCCCCTCTTATTCCCAAAAGCCATAACTATAAGGGATAGCAGGGAATAAAGTTAACCAAAGGGATAATCCATGGTTAACCATGGGATATCCCCTCAATTTATTCCCTAGAGAATGCAGGAATAGCTGGTTATTCCTTCAATAAGAGTAAAAAAAGGTTATCCCATGGATTTACTTTTTGCATTTGATATGATCAATGGATAGCCAAGGGATATCCCTAGGGATAGCCAGGGGATAAACTCTATCCCGTACACTTATCCATGGATAATATTTTTCCTATCAAACACTACCTAAGGATAGCCAGGGGATAAACTATATCCCGTACACTTATCCAAGGATAATATTTTTCTTATCAAACACTACTAAGGTCTAATTCCAAGTTGGGATTGGCTCCTCTCTAGGCTCTGTTATCAGTTATGGTGTAATAAAGCACCTTTTTTATGTTTGGATAAATCAATTTTATTCATACATCATTATTATATTGTGTTAGCCTTTGGGTTCTAGTTGGGTTGTTTGTGGTGGGTTGAGCCAATCTAATTCAATCAATCAGGCATCAAAAGCTTGGATACAACCTTTTAAACTTGAACGGTTTAATTTTTAAAAATTGATAGTTGAATTGATCTTTTGTACTCGTATCGAGAGAAGAAGAGATACGGTCTATGCAAGAGTAGACTTGGTTCTTGTGACTAAATCTTCAATCGTGGATAAATTGAAATAGTTTATTAGAAATGAAGTGAAGTACTTTGCACATAATTTCAAGCGTAGATCTTGGAGGAAGGTATGTGATCCCAATCACACGTGTGTTCCCTCCAACGTATTGTATAATAATATAATTGATATTATTATTATTTTTTGATCAAAAGAAAACAAAGGCGCATTCTTTGTGGTCATTTTTTATAACAAGGATCTCTCCTAATGCTATATCAATCGAGCTATAAAACCTAGTATAGAAGTAGGCTAAGAAATTCTCCTGCTACGGATAAAGTGCGATGAGCAGGGATAATACAAAATTTGTATTAAAAATTATTAGTGTTTTTTATCCCCTTCAATCGTTACCCAGTACCATCATAATATAGTTGACTCTTACTGTTATTATTTGGATCAAAAGATTAATATATTTTTTTTTAAAAAAAACATTTTTGTTGCAGCCACAAATCGAGTTGGAATAAAATGTAGGAATAGTGGAATTCTGGTAGCTATGGGAAACCACTAACTCCTGATCACCCCCCGGTTCGCAAAAGTTATCGAGGATCCATGATTCCACCCAACGCTTTGATCTGTTTGGCATTTATCTCAAGCATACGAAAGGATAAATACTTCATTCTAGCTATCCTCTTTCCCAAACGAGGCCTCAATGATGCAGGCCAGCCCTATTAGAAATGGCTTGTTAAGCACTCATCCCTGGAATAAATCAGGATAAATATTCAACATCACAATTTCATGTACTGAGTAACTGTAAATAATAATAATAGTTATTCAAATAAAAGGATTTACATCCAGCATAGGATTATTCCTTCTACGCCTCCCTCTCACCTTTTCCATCGTTGATATCTTGGTGGGTTTTGAGATCTCTGGCAAGACCTGAGAAACGAGCGTTATTAAGTCATGGGGGGAAGGGGATAGCACTTTATTCCAGCCAGAGTTACAAGCTTAACCCCAACGCAAAGGCGTTTTAACCTGGTCCACCTCGTGTGAGTTAAATTAAAAAGTTATTCAGAAGAAGGCATTATTTATTATAAAAGTATTAGTCACGAGTCACCCACTCAACCGAGGAGGACAAGGGAGTTTCCTTTCTTTCCTTTCTTCACAAACCTATAAAGCCGTTTCCAACCCATGGCCATGACTTCTTTGTTTGCTTTTTCTCCCTCTCTCTCTCTCTCTCTCTCTTCGAAGTTAGTGCAAAAATATGCGATCGAGAGTGATCCATCCAACGGATGCCATGCAATCCATCCATCGAGGTGGAAAACAAGAACTAAAAATCTCCACCGCCAGTTTCGTTAATATGAAGCTATGGATCCCGTTTCTCAAAAGATAAAACTCGATTCCCATCTCATTTAAGACGGGCTAACCAATTGCCATGGCATTGGTTTCCGCAACGATTCTCTCGTTTCGCTTTGCTACTCGGCAGGGTTTCCAAACAAATGAGATGTTACGTTTCCTGTAACGGCTCCGGCCATCGCACTTAAAAAGTTTAAACTCGAATAAAATAAAATAAAAGAACCGCAATTAGCTCTATTACATTTGTAACAAAAAGAAAACATTTTTACCAGCTGTACAAAAAGAAGAAGAAACATAAAAAAACAAATTTTTTAAAAACAAGCCGGAAAAAAAAAAAAAAAAAAAAAAAAAAACCGACCACCGACCTATTATGCTTTTCTCTGTCCACTCTAGTTCACCGCACCGGCGCCGTTCTCCGGCGGAGCTCCGTCGCCGTCGGCGGCGGCGGCAGCAGCGGGGGCGTCGAGCCACCGGTCCATGGGAGCGCACTCGGCCTTGTGGGCCAGCTTCCAGTGGAGGGCTTGGCACGCCCGAGAGCAGTAGTTGACAGCGCCGCAGACCGAGCACCGACGGAACTCGTGCCGCCGCGTCTCCGGCCGCCCGCACCCGCCGTGGGAGCACAGTCTCAGACCCTCTCCGCTGGCGCTGGCCTTCACAGCGAACCACTCCGCCAAGAACCGGTTCGCCGGGTGGGCCTCTGGCGCCGGCACGTTGCATCCGAAGTCGCTAAGCAGGGAGCACCCGCCGCCTCCCGCCAAGAGCCGGTGGTGGCGGTGGGCCTGCCACGCCGCGTCGGTTGTGGAGGAGAGAACGGCGGCGAGCTCCCGCGCGTTGGCCTGGACCAGGAATCGCCGCCCCTCTGCCACGTTCTGGCGCACGCCGTAGCCGTCCTGGAGGCAGTGGCCGAGCTCACGGAGGGCGTCGACGTGGCCGAGAGTCGCTGCCCGGGCGCACAGGGCCACGCCGGCTCGGAGGTCCTTGTCGTTCTTAGACCCCCGCTGCCGTTGAACTGGATCACCGCCAAAGAGTACATCGCCGCCGCATGCGACCCGATCGCCGCCCGCGCCATCAGCGACGCCCCGCTTCCTCTATTCTCGAGGCAGTAGAACCGGATCTGTGAACCCAAATAAAAATCAAATTTTTAGGCTTTAATCCTCCTAAAATGCGCTCCTTTTGCCCAAGAAAACACGCAGAGAAGGGGAATACCATGCCGAGGATGTAGCAAGCTTCGAGATTTCCGGCATCCGCGCACTGTTTCAAGAATCTGTGAGCTGACTCCGACCAGTTCTTCGCCCTAACGGCCAGCACCTTCGTCGAGACCTTCGACAGCACCAGGGAATTCATTCCTAATTTATTGAGCCTCTTGCATCTATAAACCCGTAACAAAGATCCAATTTTTAGCATAAAACGCACAAAATGGTGAACAAAAATCAACAAAAAAAAAAAAAACCATCTTTTTCCCTGGGTGTGGAGTACATACGTGATTAGGATGCCGATGAGATCGGAGGGGGAGGTGGCGGAGTAGCCGAGCTTGTAGAGGATGGAGACCACGAGGTCATCCGGGAGGCCGTCGAAAAAGTCGTCCCCCATCAGTCCCCCAGCGGCCGCACCCTCCACCACCGGCGACGCCGCGCGCGGCATCTTCCGGCTGCCCGATTCCTCTCCTCCCCTGTTCCTCTTCCTCCCGACACTACGAGCCCTTTCGTCCGCCTCCTTCGACCGGGATTCGGTATCGGGACAGGTATAGCAGAGGCCGTGCCTCGTTCTCATAGCTGCGATTCTTCTACGGAGGCGAAAGCCTCTCTCTCTCGGAGGATCTCAGGGCACGCCCCAGGGGAGCAGGGAGATAAAAGGCTCCGAGTCCGGGCTATATATATATATATAAAGTTATAAACTCCTGAGAGCAAATTTTTTATGGAACATTTTGCCATCATAATCTGTGGTATTTACGAAGTAGCGCGCGGTCAAAGACCGTTGACAGGTCGCCTAGGTTGCTTCCACCTAGCACGCTTACAGCTAAAGGCTTAAAGCTCCCCCTTACCTTGATACTCATACCCTAGGTTTTATGTTCCCACTTTATGTCACCATACTCAAAGGCCAAGGCAAACCATTTTCCAAAGATTTTTTAAAAAAAACCATATGTAAGTATTAAATACACAAATGTTTGCATTCCACTTTTTTTTTTTTTTTTGGTATAAGAAAGGGGAAGGAGGGCTATTGCCGATCCATAGCTAGGTCCCATGCGGCTCCGTTCCCCGTCAGGATATATTCCATATACGGTACGATATTTGCGCAGCCGTTCCCCGTCCGAAGATGAGTAGATCAATCTGACCCCACCCAGGTGCCAGCAGTCAGAACAGAAAGACTACAAGAAATCTTAGCCCCTCCAGCACCGGCGTTTCAGGCCTCAAGGATTAATCTTGGAATTATTTGAGTCAGCTGCAATCTCATTTCTCGAACCTGAGACGTCGTGATTGTGTGGTATTTGCATTTCCCTTTAGTTATATATGAATCAACGGAAAGAAAGTTGTGACAATGATTTCAATTTTTTTTCATCTATAAATGAATGAAATTAATTGGTAAAGCTTGACATTTGTATAAAGCTTATATGCTTATATATGTTCATAAGATTATAATAATAAAAGTTTTTTACATAAATTATGAGTATTGTCTCCCCATATATATATATATATATATATATATATATATATATATATATTCTTTTATGAATCATAATTGCTGCAAATATAAAGATAAAATTAGGTTTAGTGTGGGGTCTGAATATCAAAAGGTAAAGTAGTAAATTTTGAATTGTTCGTAGACAAGGTCGGTTAAACATGGTTCTACTACTTACGGTGCCGTAGCGTTTGGGAGAAAAACGGTTAAATTTCTGGTTGCTTGGGCCGACTAACCACGGTTACTTTTTTTAACCGCAGTGAGACCAAGAACAAAAGCAAAACTGCCTTAACAAACTCAGGTAGGGCCGGTAAAACGTTTTTAACTCGGTCAGTCATCCCCGTTCCGTTACGTTTTACCGCAAATGCTGATCCTGAGGGCTCACCAGATGAACGGCTGAGATCTGGCAAAAGAAATCAGGCAGGGCCGTGGCTTCTTAACAGCTTCTTCTTCTTCTTCTTTTGGGGGAGATGATAAGAGAGGAAGGGACTTCATTTGGATTCCATGCTTTAATTTCTTAAGCATGACAGCTCAATTGAGCCCTTTGGGATTATGAGGGTTAACCAAAGAAGGAAAGGGAGCTAATTAGAGAAAGGTTTATTATAATAATGTTGGTATTAGGTAAAGGCAAGCATGGGACAAATTGAGGATGTTGGCCTTGGGATTTTGATGCCTGATGCCGGAATGAAATGATCATGTCACACCGAGATTAGGATTGCTAGATAAACTAGAATTTGATAATCATTGATTTTTTTTTCCCCTTTAGATCTTTTAGGCATGTTAGAGAATTTTGATATATATTTCTCTTGTTTTTATTTTAAATAATTTTAACATCAAAAAGTGATGCTAGATAATAGCATCAAATTATGTTGTTAATCAATTGGCATCCAATCAAACCATATCAGAAGAGCCAAAAGAGCTCCTGATTAGTCTATTCAACAAAACTACAGATCATATAAGTGCAGCAATACAAGAATCAAATTAGCAACATTTTAATGTTAGAATAATCTCATATACTGATTCCATCGTAATAAGATACATCAGCATTGCATGAATAATCCCAACATTTAATCCTAAGTCCACCTATAAGAGGAGGTTTCATCCGAAGGCATATGGCTTTTTTTCACTTCTCCTCTCTCTCTCCCCTGTTGCTTCATCCATAATGAGCCTTAAAACATTTTATTCTCCTTAATTTTTATTTTTTAATGCAAAGGTTATAAGGCATTCCCCCTGGCTTTCTTGTTCTATCCTCATTTGCTTAAATATTAAAGGACTTTATTTGAACAATCCTTGTACCCTTACGCTTGTCTTCTATCCTCGCACAAACTCTAAGCCAAATGCCAGATTATTTCTTGCTCGACCAACTATGCCTTTATTTTTAGTTCATCCGTTATTGATGCATAGTTCTTCCATCCCAATCACTATCACTAGGTATGTCAAATTTCTTTCAAAATTGATTTTAAACCTATTGGGTAGGGTTAGAATGTGGCCTAAATAAACATCCATTGAATATGCATGACCAACCATCTTTTGTTACACAATGCTCCTGCATTGACCCATAGCAACTACAGTGAATGCTAAATAGAAACCATGCCAATAAAAATATAATTAAACTAGAGAGAAAGTTTACTAAATACTTATTTTGATCAACTATCACATAGCGTTGGATTTTTATGTTCAAAGTCTACCAAATTCTTAGCTTCATAGTTCATTCAATTTAATGTTCACTCTTGAACTTTAGATATTAAATTTCACATGCATTCCTTTGTAGGTTGTGTTAAGGAATAGATAGTTGAGTAAATTGCTTTCTCGCTTGACTATTTTTATGCTTATTAGAACATAGATAGCGTTTCAAAAATTCCATAAACGTGTTAGTATCTGATAAGCAAGGAACCTTATATTATCTTTTTTTAAAAAAAAAAATCTTGAACTTTCGTGTCACCCAAAGCCAGCAGCTTTGGTTTATTAATATGTGGTCCTTAGTTTTTTTGTTACAGCTAGTAATTTTAAAACTACCATCCAGCTGTTGCTTGTTAGGTGGGCTTCTGGGAGTAGTTTGATGAACTAAATTAATTAATTTTTTTTTTTTTTTGGTACAAGCGAATAATCATACTAGTCTAGTACGAATTATCCCAGATAGGTCAGAATATAAAATTTGCTGTAAGACAGAGGGGCATGGGTCACTCAGCCGCCAAATCCAACCAGCAGCATGCTGAGCCACAAATGCTACTATCCAATCGGCCGCCGAGTTGGCTTCACGGTAGATATGTCGAATCCGGACAGAACCAACTCTCTGTAAATAGACCATGTGTCCCTGAGAATAGGAATACTAGGGCCGTTGAAAATATTCTCCTTTCTCAGCCATCAGATAACCGTCATCGAATCACCCTCGATAACGAGACGATGAGCATGAAAGTGCTGAGAAGCATAAGAAATACCTGCTCATGCTGCATAAAGTTCAATCATAGGGACAGAGGAATCAAGGGTACCAAAACCATTCGCAGCCAGTATATCACTCTGAGGACCACGAATGATAAACGCAGACCCAGCAGCTCTGCCACGGACACTCCTATCGAAGTTGATTTTGATAAACCCTGATGGGGGGCTCCCAGGAAATGAAAAGCGTATGCCGGTTCGCTGTCGAAGCAGCAGGAAAATCCCAGAGGTCAAAGGAGTCAAGACCAACAGCATGAAAAGCTTGGGCATAATTCCATAGGCCAGATGAACTAAAATTATTGGAAGGCTATTTTGCTCATAATATTTATATTAAAAAAATCCTTCAAATTTATATTAACTCAACTGTTTCTTTAGACTTGGCTGATGAAACTTTAATTTATAAATAAGAAAAAGTAATATTATGTGTAATTTGTAAAACAATATTGAATGCAAAATATATATATATCTGTCCAAATTTAACTATGCAAACGAAGTTACAGCGATGCTGATGCCACATAACAACACAGCACAAAAGACAGCAGATCAAATAAGAAAGTGATGAAAAATTATTTTAATTTCCCAAGTCTAAAACTTTAGAGGACATACGTACGGTGCATATTATTCTAAGGAATGGAATTAGCACGCACAAGAAGCTAAACCGTAATTGAAGATAGATACGTGGCTTGCTTGCCATCCACTTTTTATTTTGATATTCCCTTCCTTAATCCATCAAAAGTGTGATTTCTAATGACTACTAAATTTATTTATTATTAATATCTCACTTCAACCACCAAGACCCACTCATGCAGTCTAAATGTCTATATATATATATATAATAATAAATTCCAACTCCACCAATTTGGTTTCGTGTTCCTAACTCTAATTTCGTGGCACATTGCATGCTTGAAGCACAAACTTTTACCTAGCTCTTACCTTTCAAATTAGTAGTTCCATTTCCCTCGGATTGGATGGAGGCTATCTTGAATTCTTTATTGTTGCAATACCAAGCAACCCTTTTCATAGCAGATGAGCAAATTTATTATTTTTTTTAAAAAAAATTAGATAGTGAAAGGCAAATATGATGAACCTAATCCAGACAACTTTTTTCTTGTAACGAAAACAGAGGAGCTGCAATTATATCTTCATCAATTTTTTTCTCTGCGATTTGAGTTGCTCTATAGGAAACTCATAGAGTCCACATTCGGCATATCTATTGGAAAGTTAATTCTGTAGTAGACTGAATAGCGACTGTTGTGGTTCATCGTATGAAATTTTGGATATAAAATAAGGATGATTTTTGTTTCTTATTTTCAAACAAATTTTATATTTTAATATTTTTGGACTTGCACAAGAATAATATGATTTGTAAAAAAAAAAAAGTTATTTATTGGCCGTGATGTGATGTGCTCCCTGGCGGGCGGCGCACGGTGACATGTTGAAGTAAAAGAAGGAGATGTTACCGTCAAACGTGACATCCATGATGAAATCTATGCGTAGCTCGGAAACATTGGACGGATCACGTCGCATAGCGACGATATAATAAAATCTTGGCTTGGGTCGGCGACTGACTCCAAGGCGTCTTCTACGCTGCTGATGACTGACTGACTCCAACTCCAAGGATAAGGTTGATGAGATGGCACTCGAGGTGGATGGACGACTAGTCTTAGCGCGCCACGTGTACATGATTGCCAGCTTCTCACGCAACGGCTGCTTGCGCCTTCTTCTTCCCTTTTTTGGAGACGGATGGAATGGGTGTTCAATATTTGGGGAAAAAATTTGCCTTCCAAAAATGGAAATGAATCCAGCCGCCAATTAATATTAAATCATGTTATACGTAATTTCGTGCAGCACAACCGAATTTATGCAAGTTGATGTGATTGGCATGAGACCGAATCGATGATGATATAAAAATATCAATCACCTCTTGATACGTGTGACAATAAGATTTCTTTTTTGATGTTAGGTTAGAAGATCATTGTTTTTTTTTATTATTTTATTTCTTCTGATGTTAGGTTAGAAATGAAAGGTTTTTTTTTTTTCTATTTCTTTGTGCATTGAATCTCATGGTGATTAATTATTAATATATTGATTACTTTTTTAAAAAAAGGCTAGGTAGACACTCATATGATTTTTTTTTAAAGTAAAATTTGACTAAGCCAAATCATACAAAAGTAGATAGGTTAAGAGGCATTTTACTAAAAAAACCACCACTATGCCTACAAACAGGTCAAGTTGAGTCATGCTTGGTTCCAATTTATCTTGGTTTTGAATCCGAACCTTGATTTTAAATTTGGACATAACTCATTTGCTGAGCATATTGGATTAGATCGGATACATAGAAGAAATTTTAGACCTAATGAATCATTCGGATCCATTTGGGTCTAATACAGAATATCTCATTTGAATTGAGTATCTAACTTTTTTTATTATTAAAATCTAGTAATTAATAATCAAACATAATTAAATGAAGATTAAAAAATCAATTTAATCTTAATTTTTTATTCAAAAACTCTTAATTCTATTCAAGTAAATGACTTATTTATAAATTATGATATTTAAAATATTTATTTATATATTTAAAGTTATTATAAATAAGAATTTATGAAAATAAATAATATAATAAAAAAATATATCAAAGAAAAAAAGCCTAGTTATTAAGATTAAAAAAAGAATTAGTCTAAATTAAAGTTTATTTAATAAATTTATAAAGATAATAAAGTAAAAAGAATAAGATTTATATAATTAAGATTTATGAATTATAATAAATTAAGATTTATATCGGATTCAATTTTCGGACCTAACCCAATCAATGGATCTCTAAATGATGGGTTGATGCAAAAGAGTTCACAAAATCTCAATATTTCTTCTTTGTCATGCATGGGGGTGGGGCTAGTCCAAATGGAATTAATAGAAAATTTAAGACACCCCATTTGAAGCCCGGGAAAAGGGGATATGGGTGAGCATCAACTAATGGCCGGCGGCTTAATTAAATTCATGTGAAAGGAAAGAAAGGTTGGCTACAATGATGGTTGCTTTGATGGAGAGCTTTTGAAAGTCAATGAGACCCTTTCTTTACAACTTGAGAGGATGAGCCTCCAATCCTGATGGCAATTATTTGGTGCCTTGATTCTTTTGGGTTTGTCATGGTCATAACATCTAGAATAATTATCCATTGGCCATGCCTTTAGAACTCTCAATTTATCAACAGATGGCAACTCTGAATCACAGAGCATCCACAGTGCTCTTGAAGCTCCCTTAATTTATTGCATCAAACTAGATAGTGCAACCACCAATATAACTCATTGCCAAATCTAGTTTCCCAGAGCCTGAAGTTAAGGTTGACCCAAGGTAGCTTAAGAAGCTCTCTCTCTCTCTCTCTTCTAGATAGAGGAGCAGTTGATTGCTTTACTTAGAAGTAGGGGACCTTTCCAGCCCTAATTATCTCATCTGCTTGATAGGAAAAGCATCTTAAACTATATATTAAACCCAGTTGAGTCAAAGACATACAGCATTTGTTTATGTTTTATTCTCTCCATTGGTCCAAGATTTCCCCCCAGATTTTGTTCCCCCTCTCTTCTCACCTTGATTGATGCTGGCGGAGGTCTTACCTCGGCTTATTATTATTATTATTATTATTATTATTATTATTATTATTATTATTATTATTATTATTTATTATTTATTTATTTTAATCACCACTGTCCTGAGATGAAGACCCAATCCCATCTCTTGATATTATTCCGATCTTCCTCAAAGCTTTGCAAGCCACTTTGGACTTAATATGGTAATATATTTAACACAACGGGTCGTATAGATTCGAGCACGAAGTGGGCTCCGCTGACGTGGCAGCACCAAGTGGATTCTTGGCACGCTTGGGGGATGAGGGATGGTTTGGACTTGGACCAATTTGGCTGGATGGTCACGTGCACTGCTTTATCCAAAGAAAACTTTGAATAATGGCTACCAAGGCGCAATACAACATTTTAAATATTAGGATTAATAGTAGAAAATTCTATTAGTCAATTTAGTATTATTTATAGATGCACAAAGATAACAATCATTATTTTGATTGATTAATATATTTTTTTTACAAATCATTTTGTTCAAAGATAAATATGTATAAATATGTATCTTGAAAAGAAGAAAAAAAAAACTATGTTTAGTATACTCGAATAGAAGAAAGATAGATTTTTTTATTTTTTATTTATTTTTTTATAATAACATAATAAAATTTTATTTATTAGATGACTAATTTAATGAATTATTTATTTTATTAAATTAAATATTTTTATTTTATTTATTTATTTATTTAAATGAATACATACCAAGAAGAAAGTGATATATAGGTTGAAAGCAAGTTTATCCATTTAGCTCCTTCTAACTTGCTCCTAAAGCAAGTGTAACTTAAAAGTTGTTCATTCGCATAGAGATATTAAAAAAAATTATAAATATGGTCCTCGGACCTATTGTAAAAGAAGCCATGTGTTGCATGTACATATGTATATGTTATGTATGCATGCACACCTAGCTGACATGAAACCAAATGTAACATAAAGCAGATCCAATTGTATGCAAATGTTCGCTGGAATATAAAATTGTCATATATTTTCTTTTGTCATGCCTGACCCAATTAAGGGAGCAATGTATATACATGTACATGCATGCAACTCTCTCTCCACATGTGATTGCATCATGCGCATACCATCACAAGAGGGCGTATAAGGTTATAAATGAAAGGGTGTCGTACACCGTAGCGTGTACCTTCTTATCTCCTTCAGCTTCCACGCAGACACGCGTCCTCCGTCAGCTTGGGGAGCTTCTATATGCACCGCAAAAATTACTCTCTACACACACATCCCACCCCCAATTCCGGCCCCCTCCTTCTATTTGGCCCGCAGCTTCTTAGAAGCCCCCTATTTTTTTAAAAAAAAAATTTAAACTACCCTAGGTCCCATCTGCTTCACACATCTTCTCCCCCTTTCCTCCCCCTTATTCTTCGGCACCAGCGCCCTTCAGCCCCCATCTCCTTCTCACTCCCTGGCATTGGCCCTCTCTGTCCCTGGTGCCCCCCACCCCTAGAGCACTAGCCCTCTTCGGCCCCAGTGCCCCCTCACCTATTGGGCACTGTTCGACCAAATAGGCCGAACGGATGGCCTTCGTTCGGTCTATTTGGCCGAACGGTGTCAAAAGAGGAGCTAGTGCCGAAAAAGGAAGCGTTGGGTTGATGCCGAGGAGTGGAGAGGAGACGAGGTCAAAAGGGGAAAGGATGGTGCTGAAAAGGAGAGGTGTTGGTCCAAATAGCAACCCAAGAGGGGGGGGGTGAATTGGGTTTTTCAAAAATTAAACTCTTTTGAAAAATAACCCCCAGCGGAAATAAAAACTTAGATTACACGAATTAAAACAGAATATGCACAATAGAGAGTTAAGAAAGAGACAATCACGGCAAACACAAGAATTTTATAGTGGTTCGGTGTACCTACACCTACGTCCACTCCCAAGTACCTCTTGGGTCCACACTATAATCAATCTGATTACAGCAGAGTTGTTTTGCAAGCTCACAACTCGAACTTGTTGTTTTTCCGGGTGCACAACGAACCCAGCTGGTTTTCAAGGCTCACCAGCACAAAACCTTACAACACAAGCTAACTGCTTGCACAAGGCTAACAGCCTCAACTGAATCAATCACCAGATTGACCCAGCAAACAATAATTTTACAAACAAAGCTCCTCCAATGAGCAAATATACAATAATAGAACAAAAATAAAGAGATAGGAATCAAAGCCTGATTTGCAGATCTTGGTGGCTTGCTTCTTCTCTTCTCTTGAGTGGATCTTCCTTTAGATGCTCTTGAAGCTCAGAAGATCAGAAAACTAGGGCTTGCTTCTTCTTTTGAGATTTCTTCAAAATAGAACAAGAAAGCTTGGAATCTCTCTCTTTTCTTTTGGGAATCAGTATAATCTTTCCTTTCGAATCTTCCCTCTTTTCTCTTTTGATTTTCTGATGATTTTCTCTTTTTCTCTCTTTTTCTTTTCTTTTTTTCGGATGCAACAAACCCTCTTCTTATAGATCCTTCTTAATCCATAAATAGTTGAAAACTATCCGTTAGAAACAAGTAGAAGGATTAGAACCAAATAGCAATAGCCGTTGGGATTAAAAAGATAAAAATAAAGTTTAGAGTCGTTCTGACAGTTCTGGAGTCGTCTGACAATCTGGAGTCGCTCTAACTTTTCTGGAGTCGGCTCTAAATCGAAAATCCCAATCCGCTTGATCTGGAGTCGTCTCTGACTTTTCTGGGGTCGACACAAAAATCTTCTGGAGTCGACTCTAACAGTCCGGAGTCGACTCTAAGTCGTGGCCAGAAAAACCATCGTTCTGTCTTTTCTGTTGGAGTCGGCTCTAACAGTCCCGGAGTCGACTCTAAGTCTGTGCCATTTTCGGAGTCGACTCTGCGATTCCATGTGTCGACTCTAATGTCTGCAATCTTACCTTGACATTAGATTCGAACTAGAACTTGATTTGTCTTTGATTTTGATTAATAAATCAAATCATAAACTGAAAAACTTAATCAAAATCATTAGTAACTTCAAATGTTATACTCAAATAGTTTTGTTAATCATCAAAATCCTCAATTGGGTCAACAATCTCCCCCTTTTTGATGATGACAAAAACTTTGAGTATATGCATTAAAAATTCATTTGAATTAAGAATTATAGACATTGTTAAAGCTTTAAACTTCCTAACAGAGAATTTGATGCCAATTTCAAAATGAACTTTAAAACATACTTGAGTTCTATTATAAACAGCAATCAAGATGATTTAACTTTACAAGAAAATATTAAGCTCCCCCTGCATTGAATAACTCCCCCTATGTATGTAAATAAACTGAAATCGATTGATCAATTGATTAAATTTATAAAATCTCAAAATTTCTCTCCCCTTTTAGATATGCCAATTGATTTATTGAAATCTTATATTCTTTCATATTCTTTCTCCTTTATGCATATACAATTTCTCTCCCCCTTTTTTGTTATCAGCAATAAGGTGAGTTTAAAAACAATAAAGGTTATCAGAGCGAGGTTGTTGGTTCATTCAATCATAGAGATAGTAAACTTCATAATTGTATTTTAATTCAAGATGCATTACATGTGTACATTCACAGTAAAGTACATATTCAAGTAGAAATTCCTAGATACAAGCTAACAAAGTAAGAAACTAGAAATCCTAAGATACAAAATACCAGGGTATCAAAATCAAACATGCTTGTAACAATTTTCTTCAATGACCAATCATTTCCATAATCTCATCTTTTTGTTTCTTAAACTTTCAAGACAAGCTTCAATTTGAGAACAGCAAGGTCGATATCTTTCTTAATTGACCAGTAGCATGAAGATAAGCTCAGATCCATCTGCAATCCCTTCCATCCTTTCAAAAATCTTATGAAGCTCAGTGACAAGGATTCTCTGCTAATTAAAAGAAATCATGTCAAGTCTGAATTGATCTCCTCCTTAACTGATTGAACTCTCTTCATTGACAATCTCATTTCCTCTGATCATACTCAGCAGTAAGCTCTGAGCTGAATTGCTCCTCAGAAAATCTTCAGATGCCAATGACTGATGTGGAGGTGAAGAGAGCTTGGTCCAGCCTCAGAAGGTCCAGCAGTAGATGGTAGATGGGTCAGGGATATCCTCTGCTCTGGCCTCCTCAACTCTTCCTCCTGTCCTTTCTTTATCCAAATACATTTCTTTTCTGAAGCCCATCGGTGAATTGTAGAGACACTGTAGTAATCTGTATGCCTTAATTTTCTTAGTGGCTCATTATCCATTATAACACACCTTGGCTTCTAAATACTAAAGTCAGAATCATACCATATGGCAATGTGATCTTTCTTGGTTGCTGCCTCTGCCATATAGCCTATCATCATCCAGCTAAATTTACAGGCCTTCCAGTGATGATGCAGTCCATCAACAAGATGTCTCGCTCCGAGACATACTCAAACCTTCCTATTTTAGGAAATAAGATTCTTCCCACAATATTATGAAGTAATCTGAGTTCCAAATTAAGTTGATTTGCCAAGATTTCCTCAAACTCAAACTTCTCTCCCTAACATCCTAGATAGGGCACCTCCTCATCATGTTGATATTCAAAGCCAACAGTAGGCATCTCCAATAAATTTCCAAGGATCTCAGCGTGATTACACTTTGTTCCTCTTACAAACTTACTAAACCTCCCTCTCCTCTACATAAATCATTGTAAAACTCTCTTACAAGGGCAGGGTAAGTAGGAATATCCAAAGAACAAACCTTTTCCCATCCCATTTCCTTCAACAACGGCCAATAGCAAAGCCCTCCGAAGCAAAAAAATCAAAATCTACTTTTCTTCCGGTTGTAATGGCCTTACCCGCTAATTGGTCTTGGAGAAGATGGTGAGGGTGGAGAAGCATCTTGAGTGGCAGATGATGAAGACGAAGGTTGCCTCCGAATCGAACGTCGTGGGAACAGTCGAACCACCAACATAGCACGCCTTTTAGGAGCCATGGTTTGATTGGAATGAGTAATCAAGAGATTTGAGGGTTTGGAGGGTTGGAATCAGTTTGGAACGCTTAGAAGGTTTTTCGTTTGGGGTCGACTCCGCCTTTTATTTTGACCTAGTTCCACTTAGAGTCGACTCCCGAAAAGCGAGGTGTCGGCTCCGAACCAGAAAATCTGTCAGCGCCCGAATTAGAGTCGGCTCTACAGAAGCCAGAGTCGGCTCTAATTGCCCAGACAGAACATCAAAATAGAAGGTGTCGACTCCACAAACTGAAGGTGTCGACTCCACAATAGTTTCAGTGAAAAATTGAATTTCAAGGATCTGAAACTGATCAAATTAATCATCAAACTCTAGATAAGTGTTCCTTAACAATTGGGGAAACAATGAATCAAATTTCTAGATAAATTTCCTTATTGGACATAGAGGATTTTCAAGAAATTGATGAAGTCTAGATAGTTGTTGTCCTTAAGAGTTTCAGAAAATCATTCTAAAGGATCACAAACTCCTAATTCTCCTCTAAGATAACAAAATCTTTCCTCACTCAAAGGTTTGGTAAAATATCAGCTAATTGATCATTAGTATTAACATATTCAAGACAAACATCATTGTTACATGTTCTCTAATAAAGTGATGTCTAATTTCTATGTGTTTAGTTCTTGAATGTTGAATTGGATTTTAGTTAGATTGATTGCACTAGTATTATCACATTAATAGGAATTTTATCAAGTGTGATACCATAATCTTCAAGTTGTCGCTTAATCCAAAGGATTTGAGCACAGCAACTTCCAGCTGCAACATACTCTGCCTCAGCAGTGGATAATGCAACCGAATTTTGCTTCTTGCTAAACCAAGAGATTAAGTTACTTCCTAAAAGTTGGCATGCCCACTTGTACTCTTTCTATCTAATTTACAACCAGCATAATCAGAATCAGAATAAGCAATCAATTTTAAGGTTGAGTCTCTAGAATACCATAATCCTACATTTTTAGTTCCATTTAAGTATCTAAAGATTCTTTTAACAGCAAATAAATGTGATTCTTTAGGATTAGATTGATATCTTGCACATAAGCAAACAGAAAACATAATATCTGGCCTACTTGCAGTTAGGTAAAGAAGTGATCCGATCATACCTCGGTAATGCTTCTGATCTACTTTCTTACCTTCTTCATCCTTGTCCAGCTTGCATGAGGGACTCATTGGCGTACCAAGAGGTTTAGCAGATTCCATACCAAACTTCTTGAGTATTTCCTTTGTGTACTTTGTTTGGTTGATGAAAATCCCGCTTTCTCTTGTTTGATTTGAAGTCCAAGGAAGAAGTTGAGTTCTCCCATCATGCTCATCTCGAATTCTCCCTGCATTAACTTAGCAAATTCTTGACAAAGGAGATTGTTAGTAGCACCAAATATAATGTCATCAACATAAATTTGAACAATTAATAAATCCTTTTCTTTTCTTTTTAAAAACAAAGTTTTATCAACATTTCCTCTAGAAAAATCATTTTCAATTAAAAATTTACTTAATCTATCATACCAAGCTCTAGGTGCTTGCTTTAAACCATAAAGTGCTTTGTGTAATTTGAAGACGTGGTTTGAAATTCATGATCTTCAAAACCAGGAGGTTGTTCAACATAAACTTCCTCATTTATAAAACCATTTAAAAATGCACTTTTAACATCCATTTGAAATAAGTTGAAATTATGACATGCAAATGCAAGTAGTAGCCTAATGGCTTCTAATCTAGCAACAGGTGCAAAGGTTTCATCAAAATCTATACCTTCTTCTTGATTATATCCTTTTGCAACTAATCTAGCCTTATTTCTAATTACAAGCCATTTTCATCCAATTTATTTCTAAAAACCCATTTAGATCCTATTATAGGGTGGTTTTTAGGTCTTCTACTAGGGTCCAAACTTGGTTCCTAGTGAATTGGTTTAACTCTTCCTGCATTGCTAACATCCAATAACTATCTTTCTCAGCTTCCTCTATAGTTTTAGGTTCTATATGAGATACAAATGCAAGATGATTATTGATATTTCTCATTGATGATCTAGTCCTTACACCTTGAGATGGATCACCTATGATTAGGTCCTTAGGATGACCATAAGCATATCTCCAATCTCTAGGTAGATCTTTATCATTATGAGCAGTATCAATACCATCATCCTTAGGTGAGTCATCATCCTTAGCTTCAGGTTCTTGATCTGAAGATACATTTAATTTTTCAATATCTCTTTCAATCAAAGATGTATCTTCCTCATCATCAATTTTCTGAACTTGATGCTAAAGACTCATCAAACACTATATGAATGGATTCTTCTACAACTAAGCTTTTCTTATTAAATACTCTATATGCCTTGCTAGATGTAGAATATCCTAGGAAATACCTTCATCAGACTTTGCATCAAACTTCCCAAGATTATCCTTACCATTGTTATGAATAAACATTTACAACCAAATGCATGAAAATAACTTAAATTTGGTTTCCTATTATGCCATAGTTCATAGGGAGTTTCTTAAGGATAGGTCTAATCAGGGCTCTATTTAGGATGTAACATGCTGTGTTTATAGCTTCCGCCCAAAAATATTTTGGAAGTTGGCTTTCACATAGCATGGTACGGGCCATGTCTTCTAAAGTCCTATTCTTTCTTTCTACAACTCCATTTTGTTGTGGTGTCCTAGGTGCTGAAAAGTTATGATGTATGCCTTTTTCAAAACAGAATTTTTCAAATAAGTGATTTTCAAATTCAGTTCCATGATCACTTCTAATAGACACTATGGTAGTGTTTTTCTCATTTGTGACTTTCTTAACGAATTTCAGGAATATTGAGAAAGTCTCATCTTTGTGAGCCAAAAACATTACCCAAGTGAATCTAGAGTAATCATCTACTATCACTAGACCATATTTCTTTCCTCCTAGACTTGTGGTTCTAGTAGGTCCAAAAAGGTCCATGTGTAGTAGCTCTAGTGGCCTAGTAGTTGAAACAACATTCTTAGATTTGAAAGAAGTTCTTGTTTGTTTTCCAAATTGACATGCATCACATATTCGATTATTTTCAAAATTTAAGCTAGGAATACCTTTAACTAAATCCATTTTCAATAGTTTAGAAATTAGGTGTGTGCTTGCATGACCTAATCTACGGTGCCATAGCCAACCAATCTCATTCATCTTAGCATTATTAGCAACTAAGCAATGATTACTTGGAGATAAATTACTCAAATCAATTAAGTACACATTGCCATAACGTTTACCAACAAGAATAATGCTGTTATCAATGGGATTAGTAACAGTGCAAACAGAAGCTTCAAAGGAAACTTTGAAACCTTTATCACACAGTTGGCTAATACTTATCAAATTATGTTTAAGTCCATCAACATATAAAACATTATCAATATGAGTAGATGGAGTAATTTGAATCTTACCAATACCCATGATATGGCCTTGACCATTATCACCAAAAGTAACTACTCCACCTCTTTTTGATTCAAGGGTGATGAATTGATCTTTGTCACCCGTCATGTGTCTTGAGCAACCACTATCCAGGTACCATTTTCTTTTCAGTCTGATGGCTGCAAGACACTCCTGCAAAATATTCATGTCTTAATTTTAGGTACCCAAGCCTTCTTGGGTCCTTCATGGTTAGATGCATTAAATATTGTTCCTTTGGGAACCCAAATCATCTTTCTTTTATTATGTGGAGATTTACACATATAAGATTTATGTCCTTTGTTTCCACATTTAAAAGTAATATTTGATGATTTTTCAGCATGTACAAAAATATTTTTAAGATTTTTGCTTTTTAAGTGGATTATATCCTAATCCAGCTTTATCAAAAATAGCTTTTTGATTGTCCAAAATCATATTAAGTTTGATAGAGCTAAAGTAAATTTATCAACTATAGGTTTAAGTCTATCAACTTCATTTTTCAAGCTTTCATTTTCTTTATCAAAAGTTCTTTTTCAACAACATGCTTTTCATTTTCTAAAGATAGTTTTTGCATTTGATTTTTCAGATCTTTGTTCTTTGAACTTAAGTTTGCAAAATCATCCATTAATTCATAAAAAGCACTATGCAATTCATCGAAAGTAAAGTCATCAAGAAAACTCGGACTTACCTCATCATTGTCCGCCATGAAGCATAGATTGGCCATTTCACTCTTTTCTTCCTCTTCGGAACTTGAGCTTTCCGAATCACTCCATGTGGCCATCATTGCCTTCTTTTTGAATCTCGGGTGCCTTTCTTTAGTTGTGGGCATTCAGATTTAAAGTGACCCGGCTTCTTGCATTCAAAACAAATAACTTCTTTTTCTTTGCCCTTGTCCTCATCTTTTCTTGCAAAGGGCTTTTTCTTTTCAAACTTCTTCTTCTTCATGAATCTTTTAAATTTCCTTGTGATGAGTGCCATGTCCTCATCATCACTTTCATCTTCAGATTCATGAGGCTCTTCCATATATTCAGAAATCTTAAGAGCCATAGTCCTTTTCTTCTTTGACTCATCATCATCAACATGTTGCTTAATTTGAAGCTCATGAGTCATCAAGGATCCCAATAATTCTTTCAGGGGTAGGGTACTTAGATCCTTTGCCTCTTGTATTGCAGTCACTTTAGCTTCCCAAGTCCTAGGCAAGGAACGCAAAACCTTCCTCACAAGATCAGAATTATCATAAGATTTACCAAGACTTTTTAAACCATTAACTATATCAGTAAATCTTGTAAACATATCAGAAATAGATTCACATGCATCCATTTTAAACAATTCATACTTATGAACTAGCATGTTAATCTTGGATTCCTTGACTTGATTTGTTCCCTCATGGGTAACCTCAAGTCTATCCCAGATTTCCTTAGCAGAAATGCAAATAGATATACGATTGAATTCATTTGCATCTAATGAGCAGTACAAAACATTCATTGCTTTGGCATTAAGTTGTGCCAATTTTTTATCATGTTCATCCCATTCCGTTTCGGTTTAGGAATCTCCATGCCATTAATTCTAGCAGTGGGTGTGTGTGGTCCATTGACTATAATGCTCCATAGATCATAGTCAAGTGCTTGAATGAAAATTTTCATTCTAGCCTTCCAATAACCATAGTTTAAGCCATTAAACAAGGGTGGTCTATTTAGTAGATTTGCCTTCGGAAAAAGATGAACCAGCTTGAGTTGCCATGTGGATCTTTGACTCTTGATCGTTAGATCAAATCAAATGAGCACTAGCTCTGATACCAATTGTTGGTCCAGATAGCAACCCAAGAGGGGGGTGAATTGGGTTTTTCAAAAATTAAACTCTTTTAAAAATAATCCCCCAGCGGAAGTGAAAACTTAGATGTACACGAATTAAAACAGAGTATGCACAGATAGAGAGTTAGAGACAAGAAACAATCACGGCAAACACAAGAAGTTTATAGTGGTTCGGTGTACCTACACCTACATCCACTCCCAAGTACCTCTTGGGTCCACACTATAATCAATCTGATTACAGCAGAGTTGTTTTCCAAGCTCACAACTCGAACTTGTTGTTTTCCCGGTGCACAACGAACCCAGCTGTTTTCAAGGCTCACCAGACACAACCTTACAACACAAGCAACTGCTTGCACAAGGCAAACTGCCTCAACTGAATCAATCCCCTGATTGACCCAGCAAACAATAACATTTTACAAATCAAGAGCTCCTCCAATGAGCAAATATACAATGATAGAACAAAAATAAAGAGATAGGAATCAAAGCCTGATTTGCAGATCTTGGTGGCTTGCTTCTTCTCTTCTCTTGAGTGGATCTTCCTTTAGTATGCTCTTAAAGCTCAGAAGATCAAAAAACTAGGGCTTGCTTCTTCTTTTGAGATTTCTTCAAAATGAAACTAAGAAAGCTAGGAATCTCTCTCTTTTCTATTGGAAAATCAGTATATTTCCTTTCGAATCTTCCCTCTTTTCTCTTTTGATTTTCTGATGAATTTCACTCTTGTTTCTCTCTTTTTATCTTCCCTTCTATATATTTTTCGGATACAACAAAAACCCCTTCTTATAGACCTTTCTTAATCCATAAATAGTTGAAAACTATCCATTAGAAACAAGTGTAAGAATGATTAGAACCAAATAGGGTAATAGCCGTTGGGATTAAAAAGGATAAAATAAAGTTTAGAGACGTTCTGACAGTTCTTGAGTCGTTTCTGACAATCTGGAGTCGACTCTAACTTTTCTGGAGTCGGCTCTAAATCGAAAATCCTCAATCCGCTTGATCTGGAGTCATCTCTGACTTTTCTAGGGTCGACACAAAAATCCTTTAGAATCGACTCTAACAGTCCAGGAGTCGACTCTAAAACGTGACCAGAAAAACCATCGTTCTGTCTTTTCTGTTGGAGTCGGCTCTAACAGTTCAAGTGTTGACTCTAAAGTCTATGCCGATTTCCGGAGTTGACTCTGCGATTCCATGTGTCGACTCTAATGTCTGCAATCTTACATTGACATTAGATTCGAACTAGAACTTGATTTGTCTTGTGATTTTGATTAATAAATCAAATCATAAACTGAAAAACTTAACCAAAATCATTAGTAACTTCAAATGTTATACTCAAATAGTTTTTTAATCATCAAAATCAATAATTGGGTCAACAAGAGGAGACGGGAGCAGGGTATGGAGAGAAAAAAGAAGGGTAGTTTAGGATTTTTTTTAAAAAAAAAAATAGGGGGCTACTAAGCAATTTTTGCGGGTAAAATAGAATTCCCCTCCCCCCCCCCCCCCCCACCCCCCTCTTCCCAAATTTTTGTTTAAATTTAATTTCCTAAACTATCTTTAAAATCCTAGCCCCTTTCCCTTCGCTCCAACGCCCCTCTCCTCCGTTCGCTCCGACGGACCCACGCTCTCTCCTCAACTTTCCTTTGCCCCGATGCTTCGGAGGGAGGGGGCCAAATCGATCGGGAAAGAGAGGGAACATGTGAGGGGGCGCGGATCGATCGGAAAAGGGGAGAAAAAGCTGGAGAGAGAGGTGTCAGAGCGAATGGGGAAGGAAGGGACTACTGGAGTGAACGGGGGAGGAGGTTTTGCCGGAACGAACGAAGAAGGAAGGGAGGGTGGATTGATCGGGAAAACGAAGGAAGCCGCGGAGGAGGGCATCGAAGCGAACGGAAAAGGAGAGGAGCTGTCGGAGCGAACGAGGAAAGGGATTCAACTGGAGCGAACGAAGAAGGGGGGATGCCAAAGGGAACGAAAGGTTTCGTCAGAGCGAATGAGAGAGAGAAAGAGAGGATAGTTTAAAAAATTAATTTTTTTAAAAAAATTTAGAAAGTATAAAGAGTAATTTTTGCGGTGCAAACAGAAGCACCCGTCAGCTTGGCATCTTGCCTTGCCATGACCATTCCCAAAGAGACATGTACACCATACTCTTGACACCCCCAACCAAGGAAACGACACGAGAGAGAGAGAGAGAGAGAGAGACCGAGAATTAAAAAAAAAAAAAATTCTTCAAAGTCGTTTCTCGCGATAGATTATTTATATAAGGTAGCGTGAGTTTTTCCAGTTGGCCCACAGTTGAATCAGCCTCCGGCGAGCAACAGTGGCACCTAACGTCACCCTCGGCGGGATGTGCCCCGTTCTCAACCGACAGCACAAACCCCACGTTGCGTCAGCCGAACACGCGGCTCTCTTTGATCCTTTAGACGTGTCATCCGCCTCACGTGCCACTGTAACGTTTCAACCCTACTGTCTAATATATTCAAAAACTTAAATGCCCATTCCATCTGCTATTAAATTTATGGCATTTCAATCTCTTTTTGAAATCAAATAAAATATTAAATTTAAAATATTATAAATTTTTCTTCTAATAATATAATTTTTAGTAAAATCAAGACTTAAATTTAAAATATTATATTTTTTTTTATAATATGAGTCATAAATTAACTAGAATTTATTTTCAATAAAAAAATTTAGGATGTTACAATCTTTCATTGCTGGTAACAAGCTAGTCAAAATTTATTTCTAAAATGACTTTACATTGGTCATAAACTAGTTAAAATCTATTCAAAATTGCTGCACGTTAGCCATAAGCTAACTAAAATCTATCCCAAAATGGCTCTATATTAGTTACAGAAGATTAAATTTAAGGTATGATAATTTTCTTATAAAGAAGGTCATAAGCCTTCTCCTCTTGTAATTTAGGATATTACAATCTTTTCTTATTATAAAAAGAGTGCAAACTTTTTCTTCGTAAGCTAATCAAAATCAGCGTCCAAACTAGCCACAAGATAATTAATCAAAACCTATCCCAAAATAGCTAGGGCTTCACGTTACAGTGATATTCTACCATTTATTTTCTCAAGCCCACCATGTGGCCCCATCATCGCTTTCCTTATATCCATCAGGAGGCTCAAAAATTCGAACGAAAATTAATAAATAATTAATAAACTTAAGTTATAAATATATAATATTTATTTTATCTAATATCAAACTAAATTGCTATCCCTGTATATTTATCTCCTTTTTATTCCTTGTTGGTCATGGAATGGTTGGTTTGTAACTTTGCTAAATTTTTCAGAAAAAGAAGGACGGAGACCTCGAAGATTTTTGTGTTGTGGCCTCAAGGTGACGAAGATGGCTCTCTTAACAAATTTAGAAATGGTGTGACATGCTAACAAAAGGAAGATGGAGACGAAGAGGATGAGGGAAGAGTGGGGTGAAAAGAACAAGCAAGGGGCCGGAAAGGACATCGCAAGGACGGTACTGGAAGGATCGCCCGAACAAAAGAGGATGATGGCTTTGAAAGTTATGGTGGCGTGGTTTTAGAAAGATCTTCACGTTGCCCCTTCATTGGTTCGTTAATCAGCATATAACTGACCACTTTTGTAGCTGAGTACAAATGCCATAATGATGACAGCTACGCTTGTTTTGTTATCAATCATTTTTTTTATGTTAATCTTAAGCCTTTGTTATTGTTTTGATTAAAAGTTTTCTTTTAAGAATCAAATTATATATATATAAAAAATTTATAAAGTTGAATGATGTGGTAGATAAAAGCCATCTATAAGTTAACGGCTAAAATTATTCAACAACAAAAAATCGTTAGAATATCAACGGCTTTAGTCACTAAGCGGCCAAAAAGCGGTCTCAGCTCCTAAACGGTCCGGAAGTGGCTCTGAAGGGACCCCGACTCCTAAGCGGCCCCAGCCTCTAAGTGGCCCCGACTCTAAGTGGCTTTGAAACGGCTCCGGCTCCTAGGCAGCGCGAAAGCAGCCCCTAGGCGGCATCATATTATTTTATTTTATTTTATTTTATCTTCAAGATATGTTTCAGCTTCTCAAGTAAGCCTTCACCTCTGACAAGGTAGGCCTACCATCCATCGTTGATTCATATAAGACAAACTCCATCGATTCTGGCACAAGCATAAGAAGTCATAATCCATTATAACGCTTTAATGGCCTGGATCAGATGAGCATGAAAAGTCATCATCCGGTTTTAATGACTCTGGTTAGATAAGCCTCAAACGGTGATCATCTGCTATGAAATATCAATCATTCAGATAAAATGAATCTAATCCCATTAGTTCTGACATTTCATTCACAAAAGTCATGGCTCATCATGAGATGCCAATCTTATCAAGCAAGCCACACATACTCAAAGTATCAACAAAATGGATAAAAAGGATCCCGGATCAAGGTATGAACACTCAAGCAAACACTTAAAGAATTTTCTCATCTTCTTTCTAACGCTTATTCGAGCTTCTTCAAGCTTATGGATGTGATTCTGATCACTAACTTGAGCGTCGGAGGATCCCCGGCAGAATATCCGGCCTTCGGGGATTTCTTGTAGATCTCGGAGTTGAGGCAAAGCTTCTTCACCAAATTCATGGTTCATTTATTGACGTTCAAGAACGTCAACTCAAGATGATCAAACATTATTGTTAATGCCAGATCACCGTCCTCGAATGTTGGCGAGCGTCCGGTCGCCTCCTCCAGCAAGCCCGAAATCCTCCGGCGAGCTTCTTGCACCTGGGGGTCTGCAAACAAGTTCCGGGGGCCGGAGATTCCGGCGGGGACCCTCCGACACTCAAGTCAGTGCTCTGGGCAACAGCCGTGAGCTTGAGAAAGCTCGAAAGAGAAAGAGAGAGACTTAGAGAAGAGCTCTTTGTGAGCAAGAATGAGCGTTTAAGAGTGTTGTTGTGGTTCTCCCTTACCTGGTCGGGGTCCCTCTTACCCTTTTATATTGGTTCTTAGAGCCTGTCAGTCTTGGGGCATGATCACTTGTCAGAGCATTAATTGATGGCAGCAATAGTGGAGCTTACCTCCATGTGACATGTCAGGCTGTAGGCCATGTCCCGTCAAATATGGATGGCTGCATAGTTGGTGGGTCAAGTTCCGTCAGAGTGGGTGACCACTTTATTTGGATGGTTGCTGCAGGCTTGCAGGGCGTGGGTGGCCGTTACGGCGCTTGCCAGATGTGTCCCCCATATCGCACGTCTGTTGTCCTGTGCGGACAGCGATGGAGCCAAGCACGTAGACCCCACAATGTGGCTGCTAGGGAACTGCTTGGGTGGTTGCTGAGACCGACTGGCCGAGGCTAAGGCTAGCCGAGATATATTGGCCGAGGCTGAAGCTGGCCGAGGCTGAGGCTGGCCGAAGCTGAAGCTGGCCAAGGTATATTGGCTGAGGCTAAAGCTGGCCGAGGTATATTGTGCGAGGCTGAAGCTGGCTGGCCGAGGTATATTGGCCGAGGCTGAAGCTAGCCAAGGTATATTGGCCGAGGCTGAAGCTGGCCGAGGCTGAGACTGGCCGAGGCTGAAGCTGGATGAGGTATATTAGGCGAGGCTGAAGCTGGCCGAGGTATATTGAGCGAGGCTGAAGCTAGCCGAGGCTGAGGCTGGCCGAGGCTGAAGCTGGCCAAAAGAGAGCTGACTTGGGTGGCTAACTGGGAGTCCAACCTGAGTGTATCACCATTGCCCATGGGGTTTCCTGGCCCCATCAGATGCCCCCCACACTCCTGAGTTTGTGCGACCGAGTGCCTTGCATCCGCCAAGCGAAAGGAGTGTAGAGCTCTTCATCTTTACACTTATCTTTTCATGCTTGCTTCAGTTCTGATTTCTTCCTAGTGGAGAGATCTTCTTTCTTTCTTTTTTTTCTTTTTTTTTTATATAATTTTTGTGTGCCCATTGGCTAGCTGAAGGTAGCCAGCAATCCTCTCCCAACGCAAGTCTGGAAGTGGATATTCGTCAACTGTGAGTTGGAGAGTTGGTTTCTTCTAACTGTGAGTTGACTTTGGGTCTTCAACTTCTGACATGAAATTTGGATGTGGGTACCCGTCAACTAGCCGCTGAGAAAAAGATAAAGCTGATGAGGCTGCGATAATGCCGCTAAGGCAGAGATAAAGCCGTTGAGGCTGCGATAATGCCACTGAGGCGGAGATAAAGCCATTGAGGCTGCAATAACGCTGTTGAGGCAAAGATAAAGCTGATGAGGCTACAATAATGCCGCTGAGGCAGAGATAAAGCCGATGAGGCTGAAATAAAATTGCTGAAGCAGAAATAGAGCTGTGGGGGCTGAAATAAAATTGCCTCGAGTGTTTGTGTGCCAGTCCGAGAGGTGACTCGAGTGGGTACGGGCTGTTAGGGATTTGAACCAACTCGGGGGCGTATCCTAGTCGGACCGAGTGGTATCTATTAGTCGCGATGCCGCCGAGCTCCTCTGGAACAGCCTCAAGTGTTTGTGTGATGGTCCAGGAGGTGACTCGAGCGAGTACGGGCTGTTAGGGATTTGAACCGACTCAGGAGCGTATCCTAGCTGGACCGAGTGGTATCCATTAGCTGCGACACCGCCGAGCTCCTCCGGAACCGCCTTAAGTGTTTGTGTGCTAGTCCGGAAGGTAACTCGAGCGGGTATGGGCTGTTAGGAATTTGAACCAACTCGGGGGCATATCCTAGCCAGACCGAGTAGTATCAGTTAGCCGCGATGCCGCTGAGCTCCTCCAGAACTGCCTCGGAGGTTTCATGGCCAGCCCGAGGGGTGACTCGAGGTCGCTGGAACTATAGGTCTTGAACCACCGCGGTGGTTTCGCGACCGGCCCGGGGGTGACCTTATCGTAGGACTGTTGAGAGCCTTTTGAATGGTTGGTTTTATTGATTTTTCTGTAATGCATTCAGACACTAATGAAAAGAAACTTTTCTCAAAGTGTAGTGTACTTAGCTTTTTTGTTGAAGAAATTTATCTCCTTCTGCTTCATTTGGGGGGCTTCACGTTCGTGGCATTTGTTGGTGAGCTTGGAGGGGCTCTTTACTGATAGCTTGAGCCTGCTCTTGTTGATGAGCCTCAGAGAAATATGACGGTGGTGAGTCTCTCGCTGGGAAGATCTCCCACCGGAAGGATGATGGCTGGCTTGAGCAGCAATTAAAGGAGAAGCAAGACATTGCTCCCGTAGCTTTTGGGCAGCTCATGTTGCTCAGCTCGTTGAGGGTGCCCCCCAGTGTTACTAGCGGAAGCCTCTTGGGTGTTTGTCATCACTATCTTTTTATCCACCATTGTTGTCGTAGAGGGTGTGAGGGCTTGTAGCTTAGTGGTGTATAACTCTGCTCTCTCCCCCTACCTGGCACGCCAATCTGTTTACGCCAGATCACCGTCCTCGAACGTCAACGAGCGTTCGGTCGCCTCCTCCAGCGAGCTCGGAATCCTCCGGCGAGCTTCTTGCGCCTATGGGCCTGCAAACAAGTCCCGGGGGCCGAAGATTCTGGCGGGGACCTCCGACGCTCAAGTCAGTGCTCTGGGCAATAGCCGTAAGCTTGAAAAAGCTCGAAAGAGAAAGAGAGAGAGAGCTTAGAGAAGAGCTCTCTATGAGCAAGAATGATCGTTTAAGAGTGTTGTTATGGTTCTCCCTTACCTGGTCGGGGTCCCTCTTACCCTTTTATATTGGTGCTTAGAGCCTGTCAGTCTTAGGGCATGATCACTTGTCAGAGCATTAATTGATGGCAGCAACAGTGGAGCTTACCTCCATGTGACATGTCAGGCTATAGGCCATATCCCGTGAAATATGGATAGCTGCATAGTTGGTGGGTCAAGTTCCGTCAGAGTTGGTTGCCACTTTATTTGGATGGTTGCTGCAGGCTTACAGGGCATAGGCGGCCATTACGGCATTTGTCAGATGTGTCCCCCATGTCGCACGTCTGTTGTTCTGTGCGGACAGCGATGGAGCTAAGCACGTGGACCCCACAATGTGGCTGCTAGGAAACTGCTTGGGTGGTTGCTGAGACCGACTGGCCGAGGCTGAGGCTGATCGAGGTATTTGGGCGAGGCTGAGGCTGGCTGTCCCGTCAAATATTGATGGCTGCATAGTTGTTGGTGGGTCAAGTTTCGTCAGAGTGGGTGGCCACTTTATTTGGATGGTTGCTGCAGGCTTGCAGGGCGTGGGCGGCCGTTACGGTGCTTGCCAGATGTATCCCCCATATCGCACGTCTGTTGTCCTGTGCGGACAGCGATGGAGCCAGGCACGTGGACCCCATAATGTGCTGCTAGGGAACTGCTTGTGTGGTTGCTGAGACCGACTGGCCAAGGCTGAAGCTGGCTGAGGCTGAGGCTGTCCGAGGTATATTGGCCGAGGCTGAAGCTGGCTGGCTAAGGTATGTAATGTATGTTGGCCGAGGCTGAAGCTGGCTGAGTTATATTGGTCGAGGCTGAAGCTGGCCGAGGTATATTGGGCAAGGCTGAAGCTGTCCGAGGCTGAGGTTGGCCGAGGTATATTGGCCGAGGCTGAAGCTGGCCAAAAGAGGGCTGACTTGGATGGCTAACTGGGAGTCCAATCTGGGTACATCACCATTGCCCATGGGATTTACTAGCCCCATCAATTATCATTTAGTATAAATATATTTTTATAAATTAGATTCACAGCTATATTGCATGTTTGATGTTAAACCAATGTCTTGGTTTTGATCTCTATTATGTTCCGGCCATGATGTTTTAAAGCTCACCGTGAGAAATTTTAGAATGGTGTGACCTCCTAACCGAAGAGGATGGAGCCAAAAAGGATGGGAGCACGAAGAAAAGGACGGGTGTGGGGCAACGAGAAGGACGTTTGAATGACGGTGCTAGAAGAATTGTCCCGACAGCAGAGCATGCTTTAGAAAGACAGGTGTACCATTAAATGGCCATGAAACATCATAAAACCAAACCAATTGTCGGGTTGGTTGATTGCATGCAATTTGGACTCTTCTGCAGCCAAGGTCCATCTCCATCATGATAGGATCATAACTACCATGCTATATAGTTTAATTACATTTTTATCATGATGAAATGTTTATCTACAATTTTTAACTGGTGAATAATATTTCAAATATTATATTCAGTAACTACATATAAATGTTTTTCTTTTCTTAAAAAAAAAATCTTAGTTAAGATATAAGAGGGACTATGAGTTATTACCATGGGCTTAATCAACATATTTGCCAATAAATTCAGTCATACGAGTCATGTTAGCTAATAGCTTACCAAGTAGCAAAGTTTGCAAACCTTTACCGTATTATCTCATAAATTAAACATGACTCTAATCTAGAGAGAAAGAGGTTTGGTCCTTAAAGGATAGATTTTGGAATAATTATATAAATTTTCAATTGTGACTTTGATAGGCTTTATATTTTGGCAAGAACCATGTGTGTTAGATTATCTTTTTTTAATACTAAATTATATATATATATATATATATATATATATATATATATATAGAAAAAAATTAGATTTGTTATATTCAAATGTTGTTAAGCTTAAATCTGATCATCCTTTTTATTTTTAAATCCATATATTTTATAAATTTTAAAAATAAAAAATGAAATGGCTTCAGAGTCATATGAATTTAAGAATGAAAAAAAAAATTTGAATCTTGGACCTGACTAATATATATACACATATCTATTTTAAACACTTAACACTATTAATTTGATTAAAAAAATTAGATTAAATCTTATGACTATTGTAATCCTTCAAGCCCATATGGACCGAAACCATTCGAAAGTTTTAGTTAGAATTTATTTTGAGTTAAATTATTGGTGCTGCAAAGATGGCTCCAGACCATGATGGATCGAAATCATTGATCTAAAAATTTAAGTAAAAATTAATGAGTAGTAAGTGAACTTAAATTATAAGCACATAATACATTCCTCTTTCATCCCATATTAAACTAAAGATAAGGTATCATAACTATGGCTATGAATTATCCTCTTGTGCAAGTAACTATTTGATGCTATCTTATGGTTGGTGTTTGAGGTATAAACCTTTAGGTCCTATTAAGAGCCGCTATTGGTTTTGATTGTTACGAAGTTAGTTGAGATTTATTTGGATTACTTATTAATATTGTTGATTGGCCAACAACTGCTTAAAAGAATTTTAAATAATAGTCTGTTATGGTCGGCCTTTGCTGCTGGCACGTCTCATGCTGGAACTTGGTATAGGGAGGGAAGGGTGGAGTGCCTTGGGATTCCATGGAACTAATGGTACTACTTCATCCCTTATTCCTTTATTCCACATTCCTCTGATCTTTAATCAAATATTTAATATTTGATCAGTAGAATAACCAATTGTATGTGAAAAAAGAGAGAGAGAGAGAGAGAGCTTATTTTCTCTTTTAATGTGGGCATGTGAAACAGATTGAAGCTTGGGAGGAGGGAGGGATGTTGCTTGACGCATTTGGCTTGCCCCCTGCATGGGCCTCCGAGCTCGCACGTGATCCGGCGCCCCCTGGTCTCCAGTTAAAAGATAATGGCGACAGGAGATTTCTTAAATCCCGGACCCTCGTGTTAACTAAAATGATAAAGAAATCTAAAATCTTAGATTCAAAGTACTAATCATGTCGCCAACAACAGCCTGGATAAGATTCTCTCAAATCTAAACTTGTCTCGGATTTTGGCACGCTCAAATGGTCAGAGCACCTTTTACAAGTTGAATGGATATATTTAGATGCTAGAATTTTTATTTTTATTTTTATTTTTTGGCCCAAGAGATTGGGAGAGGATTCAGGAGCTTTAAAAAAAGTCTTTATCTTTTGGGCTGATATCAATTATGTCGTTCGCATCTAATAGATGAATTATAGAGGAAGATTCTTTCACGGTTATTCGCTAGATTCTTTGGGACGGGGATCTTCACTCTATCAATCCACTGCTTCGTGCTATCTGGGACTCTCTCCGGTCTTCTACGGCGCCTTGAATTCATCATGTATATAGGGAAGCCAATGCTGCGGCTGATTAGGTCGCTGGTGTCGCATCTAGCCATCCTACCCATTGGGTTTGGCATATAGGTGACCCATGCCCTTTAATTTTGCAGCAAATCATGTATTCCGATCTTTCAGGTTTGACTCACGTCAGACTAGGGTAATCGTCCGCTTGTAACAAAAAAAAAAAGTCTTATCGCATCAAAAGCAATGCAATAAGCATGCATCAACCTTGATGATTGACTCAATGCGGCGTACACATGTACATATCAAAAACTTGTATAATCAAGCGGATACATGCAAGTTTGTAAGATGGCTTATTTTTAGGAATATAGCTATATTTTATATTTGCTCTTTAAAATTATTATTATTTTACTTATGGTTTAATTTATATTTCATTGCTATCCTTCAAAAAGATGTTAAAATTAACAAAAAAAAAAAATGTCACTATAATATGATAGGTCCACTTTTTAAAATGTAAAATGTGAAGGACGAATTAATTTATAATTAGAGATTTTTTTTAATTTAGAGAAAAAGTACAAATATATCATGGTTAGAGAGGAGTTAAGGATGGAAATTTTTTAGTTACCTCTCCATCCTCACAAATTTCAGTCCTTGGATCTATCTTCATGTGCGCCATGCAATTAATATGCTTGTCCATTTGATGTCGGTGGCAAGGAGAAGAATATTTTGCCTGCTTTGTGCTTATCTGGAAGTTGGGTGATCTTTTCATTAAGATGGAAAGGGATTGAAAATTCTATTAACACTCAGACTGATTGATGCAGGCAAGATCCTGGATAGATTTATCCCCCCTATTATTATGAAAATCGAAGGCATTCACTACTACAGTGCATTTCCATCCCCAAATTTCACTCTCTATACTCTATCTTTACATGAATCACATATACAAGATGCTTATTTGATGTCAGTCACAAAGAATAAGAGATGAGAATTTAAAAAAAAAAAAATGTGGAACTGAGGGTTGGAGAGAAGCCTCTTGTTCCTGGAAATTATAACAACAAACCACTATATTCCTGAGATAATCAGGATAATAAAACTGCTGAACATACCAGTACCTCAAAAATTTTAATTATCAAACTTATCCTGAAAACTCTCCAAAGAACAAACAAGTAGGGATTATTGCTCTCTGTCCCAACAAAGTTCAGCAACCTGACAATGGAGTTAATCCATTCCATCAATGAGCCTTTTGTGGTGACTCCTTTTACCTTCATCTCTTTGAAAAAATGCAAATAAAATCCTCCAAAGTTTTCCTGGCGCTGGAGCTATACCTTCTATAACTTCTTGTTGAAAATATAATGTATTTCAATATTCAAAAGCCTTTTAACTTGATAAGTCTTTTTATCTGATACATCGTTCTAAACCGGTAGGATAAGTCTTTTTATTTCAACCAGTAGTATAAGTCTTTTTATTTTTCTTTTTGACCAGTTTTTTGACTTATACATCTCTACGTGATAAGTCTTTTATTTTTGTTTGACCAACCTTTGGACGCTGATCGACCTTTGGACTGAATCGTCATTCCCGTTGGATTGATTTGTCGCTCTCGACCGATGCTTGTTTCTTTATAAATATTCGAAGCAATAACGGTGTTTAATTCATTAAAAACTTTATGCTTTCTATTCTATAATTTCTATCCTTATTCAGAGATTCATTCCTTCATCCTTGTCCAGTCCATAATTCATTCCTTTGCTTCCGTTCTTATCCAAAGAGAAGGAACTCATTCGGTTATTCATCCTCTTCTGACATTGGTGTGTGTACGCCTATTAGAAGACTATGTTGTTGTATCCTGGAGGGTAGTCGTGCTCTGATCTTCTGCACTGAGATATTATCTCCGAGAGGTGCGAATCTACTCTTAAGGACAGTGTCGTGCACACCACAACATCTTCTCAAATACATACAAATAGATAAATCATCTCGGGTACTATCTTTTCCTCAAACTTATCCAACAATCTTAAGAGTAGATTATGGACTCTATTATGGTTGCTACTACTAAGTCCTTTCCCATTATAAATGTTGGCAAGAGAAATTATTTTCAATATTAGATGTTTATAATATAGCTTATGTTTTGACTGATCCTAAACCTGAAAAAGAGGATGACCTTCTAAATTGGGAAAAGACAACGTACATTTTTTATTGTATTTAATCATGATGGATAAGGCATTATTGCATTTAATCATTGTGGATAAGTCTCAGGTTTTAAACCTAAGGTCTTCGGTTTGAGGCTTAAAAAAAAAGTGTTGTGATTTTTTTTTTCTTTCAAAAATATGCCATGATTTCACGATTTCCTTTCCTTTCTCTCGTGCGATGAGGTTAGAGGGCATGCGTCTTTCTTTCCTATTCTTCTTTCTTTTGTCTTTCTCCCTAAGAAAGGAGATTGGGGAGATAACGTGCGATGAGCGTGATGAAGATGGGGTTTTGGCTTACGAGATGAAGCATCAAAACCGAGCAGAAGACGCGCTGGTGACAATACAAGAATTAAAAAAAAATTGATAACTTTCTCTTGACTTTTATGTTGATAGTATATATATATATATATATCTTTTATTTGTATTAATTGATTATTGAATGTGATAGCTCATGATTTATGTGGAAAAATAAATCATCATAATCCAAGGCACCAATATTATTAAATTATATTAATTAATGTTCACCAAAGTGACTTAATTAATTAAATTTTAATAATAACGAAGTTGGTGTTTAGAGAGATAAACAATGGTGTCTTATAATCCAAATATGCTCAAATTATTGGTAGTCTTATGTATTTGATTAACTGCACTCGACCTGACATTGCTTATGCTGTAGGAAGACTAAGCAGATATACCCAATGTCCTAATAAGGATTATTGGATTGCATTACTAAGTGTGCTTAGATATTTGAAAGGAACCATGAACTATGGTTTAATGTATTGTGGGACTTCTAGAGTACTAGAAGGGTATTGTGATGCTAACTGGATTTCAGACTCTGATTAGATGAAATCCACTAGCGGATATGTGTTTACCCTTGGAGGAGGAGCAGTATCATGGAAATCATCTAAGCAAACTGTATAGCTCGGTTTACAATGGAATCCAAGTTTATTGTCTTGGAGAAGGCTAGTACTGAGGCCGAATGGCTCAGGAATCTTTTGATAGATCTTCCCATTTCGATGAGACTAGCTCCATCTGTGTCTATATATTGTGATAGTCAGGCTGCCATAGCTAAAGCTAAAAAAAAAAAATTTATAATGGAAAGAGTAGACATATACGTCTAAGACATAATATTATGAGGCAGCTTATTAATGATGGAGTAATATCTTTGGATTATGCAAGGTCAGAGTTGAATTTGGCCGATCCTCTGACTAAGCCTCTAAGCAGAAAGCTTGTGAGCAATACATCGAGGGAAATGGGATTATACCCAGATCAAAAGTTGAAGTGATGGTAACCCAACCTTCATGAATGGAGATTCCGGGAAGAAGGTTCATATGGGAAAATAATTCACTGGACAACTTGGAGTATACTATCATAATTATTTATATTGTGAAATCCCTTTCTATGGTGTGAGATAGTATTCTGCAGTGTTTAGATTGAATTAATATGTGAAGTTTTTAATGGATGTAATAGCCTAATTTGGATGGTATACAAAACTGCAGTGTACACTTGATGACAATCCACCTATATGAGTATATATGGAGGTGGTGGCCGCTTCCTATGAGACTTGGGTAAGATCTCTAGAGCACTCATGAATATCCAGGTAGACGCATGGTCGAAACGTGTCAACCCACTTGAACAACAGAAATCTGAGAGATGGAATGTGAGTTATAAGTTAATGATCCAATAAAAGAAGGATTGGTTCATAGAAACTTAGTTTCACCAACCTTTTATGGATTACACTTATTTTCTCTATGTCTGGTTCATAGTCACATAGACATCATGACTTATGCATTACATTCTTAAAGTTCCTTCAAAGTCTGTCTTGTCTTCTTTTGTATATTGAAATAGTGGGGGATTGTTGGAAATCTAATGTATTTCAATATTCAAAATCCTTTTAACTTGATAAGTCCTTTTATCTGATACGTCGTTCTCAACCGGTAGGATAAGTCTTTTTATTTCAACTGGTAGGATAAGTCTTTTTATTTTTCTTTTTGACCAGTCTTTACTTATACGTCTCTACGTACGTGATAAGTCTTTTATTTTTGTTTGACCAACCGTTGGACGCTGATCGACCTTTGGACTGAATCGTCATTCCTGTTGGATTGATTCGTCGCTCTCGACCGATGCTTGCTTCCTTATAAATATTCGAAGCAATGCCGGTGTTTAATTCATTAAAAACTTTATACTTTCTATTCTATCCTTATCCAGAGATTCATTCATTCATCCTTATTCAGTTCAGAGATTCATTCATTTGCTTTCATTCTTATCTAAAGAGAAGGAACTCATTCGGTTGTTCATCCTCTTCTGATATTGATGTGTGCACGCCTGTTAGAAGACTCTGCTGTTGTATCTTGGAGAGTAGCCGTGCTCTGATCTTCTGCACCTCTCTGAGAGGCACGAATCTACTCTTAAGGACAGTGCCGTGCATGCCACCGCATCTTCTCAAATACATTCAAATAGATAAATCATCCTGGGTACTATCTTTTCCTCAAACCTATCCAACAACTTCTTCGATGCCACTTAAAAGAATTATTTTTGAGTAAATTTAATTTATCATATAATTTATAAATTAATTCATAAATCAGACCAATCAATGAGCATACATCCATAATTTCTGTGATTGACTCAATTTCTTAGCCATATAATGGATTAGATCTGATTTATTTTGTTAGCACTCATGGCCAAACGAACTGACATTCTTCCTTCAGTTGTTTTACCTTGCTTTGCTATATTGCTACTGGATGCTTGATATCAAACACTGTTGAGGGTTTCACCCCCAGCAGCTGCTGCTTGCAAGGGAGAGGAAGAATCTAGCTACTGAGGCTACCATGGTGGTTGAGAGACGGAAACCGGAAAACGGGTAAGTTGGTAGCTTTAATGGGGTGAGGGTCCGGTGATAGGATTCCCAGGATTCGTGGACTCTCATGATGCACCACTTGAGATGGATTTGCCACCAAGAGAGGGGTCCTCTGGGATCAAGGATCCTCAGGATAGGTGTATCTCTTAATTCGGTGGTCGTGGACACGCGTCTCATCTTTAAGGCACCGGCATGATTGGAGCCTGAGACAGCATGATCCCATTGCATCTTTATTAGTTAGATGGCTTATCCGTGGCTGAAAATTGGATTGAAGAAGATGATTTAATGGATATGGAGCTGAGATGCGGTAGGTTGCTTGCATGGCTGTCAGTTCTCTCTCTTTCTTTTTCAGAGCGCCAGCTTAATCTCTATAAGAGTACGAAGTATTGATGGAAAGAGATTAAAAAAAAAAAATTTCAATATGATACATCATATTTAATACCACATTGAATGAGAGAGAAATGACTGAACTAGTGATGGAGTCTTACTGTAGCATGGAGCTACCTTGCGGCATTAATGATCCAACTCATATTTAGTTTCACATTGAATGAAAGAGGAATATGTCATGCGCTTATAACTCAAATCCATTTGCTATCCATTAATTTTCATTTGAGTTTTTGAGCAACATTATTTTAGTCCGTTAACGATAGGAGTAGCCTCAATTGAAGATAAAATGAGAAACAATGGATTACGATAGTTTGGACATATACAACGTAAACCTTTAGATGCTTCAGCTAGAAAAAGTGATCTTTTAACAATTCATGATAATGATAGAGATAGAGATAGAGATAAACCTAAACTAATATGAATAAAAATAATTAAAAATATAATTATTTATAATTTAAATATCGATTTGATTTTGCAAAGTAAAGAAAGTAAATTCAAGTACCTAACCCTATGTAATTGAAAAACAAAAAAGGCTTAGATGAGTTTTTTTTTTGGTACACGCGGGTGATCACACCAGTTTAGGGTGAGTCGAACCCGAAATATCAAAGTACAAAATTTGTGACAGAATAATAGGGCATGGGTCGCCCTGCTTCCAGCTCCAAAAATCAGAGTGATAGGCCACCCTGGATGCGATCCAATCCGCTGCTGAGTTGGCTTCTCTGTAGATGTGGCGAATCTGAGTACCAATGGCACCCTGAAGAAGGGAACAATATCACTGATCAGAGGGATGGTCGGAATATGGTAGCTAGATTCCTGTCGGATCCAGCTGATAACCGTAGCAGAATCCCCTTCAATAATAAGCCTACGGGCACCAATGATCCGAATGGCATAAGAGATACCAGCCCACGCCGCAGATAGTTCCGCAAGGGGAACAGAGGAATCAAGAGTCCCGAAGCCACCTGCTGCAAGCATGTTACCCTCGGACCCCCAAATCACAAATCCCGATCCCGCACATCTACCTCGAACACTCCCATCGAAGTTGATTTTGACACACTCAAGAGGTGGGGGCTCCTAAGAAATAAAGACCGTGTGCCGGTTCGCTATCGAAGTAGCATGGGAGTCCCAGTGGCCTGGGCTGACAAAATCAAGAGGCCTGTGATGGAAAGTATACTTAGCAGATAAGGAAGCAGCAGTCCTGACAACCCGATAAGAAGGAACAATCTCACCCGAGAACACCAACCGGTTCCGGGTTAACCAAATATGATAAGCAGTGTAAGCCCACCGCGGACTCCGCCTATGGTAGTCAGCCGGCATATCCTGCCTGATTAGATGCAGAAAGGAGATATGGTGGGAAACAGAGTCATACGTCTAAGGACACTCCCCTGACCGCTGGCATATCTGTCTCGCTTTGCCACATAAAAAGATAGCATGATCCACAGTCTCCACCTCGAGACCACACACCGGGCACATAGGCAAGATGCTCATACCCCTCCTAGAAAGCAGGAAACAAATAGGAAGGAGATTCCAAGCAAGCTTCCATATGAACAGGCGAACCCTGGGGTGAATGGATAGATGCCAGATCCAAGCCAAGTCCATACCTTGCGAAGGTAAAGGCCTAAAGATATTCAGAAGATCCCTAATAGAAGCACGGGGCAGACATGATCTCTTCCAAACCCTAACATCAGCAGAGAGGCCCGGAACGAGAGGAATAGATGTAATGCGTTGGTAGAGCTCATCCCAAAAAAAGAAGAAACCACCGAATAATCTTAGACCAACTGATCCTGAGAAATTAAGTCACTGACTCTCAGACCAATAGGGATATTAGTACAGACAAAGGTCGGCCATTAAGATAGGAGAAGATCTGCTATCCAAGTGTCCTGAACAACAACCACTGAGTTTAGTTAAGAATGATGTTGTTTGGACAATGTTACGTTCAAAACCGAAGAATATGGCATGCAGGTAATGCGCTGTGCCTCGGTTTGGTCCTGATTTCAAACCGACATCTTGAGCTGAAAAAAAAAATACTTAAAAGTAATTGTAATTAGAATGCTTGCATTATTTATTAAACAGAAAAAATAATTATCACGTAACAATTATTATTGTGCAATGGATGCTACGTCATATTAACTGTTAACAAGGATATAAAATTCATTATTTTTTAAACAGTGATTGGAAGCTCAGTATGTGGCAGATTGGAAGAAAGTTTTATGGAACATCCACCTTCCGTCAATGATCCAGCTATCAAACTTTCTTTCTTTCTTTCTTTGTTTCTTTTTTTTTTTTTTATTACAAACGATCGATCAAATCTTTTTCGATTGAGTCAAGCCTAATTTATCATAATACAAAATTTAAAAAAAATAAATGGTACGATTATTAGATTTTCAAAATCATAATCCAGAATGATGTACAATTCAGACAGCTATCAAACTTTCGAAAAAGAGAGCACTGCTGCAAAAGATTGAGGTTATATCTATCAAACAACAAACCGGTATATGGTTATCTTTTGGAAGCCTCCTTTTTAGAGTTTGTCAAGATCAACTTAACTTTGATAAAAATATGCGGAAAAAAACTAATTGATTCAGCTTTTATTATTTAAGGATTCGACAGAGCTCTATTGTCGATGGATGGTTTTGATACCTTTAACTTTTTTATCTCTATGATTGAGCTTTATGTAGCTTGGACTGGTATTACCTATGCTTTTCGGATTCTTCATGCTCACAGCCTTCTTATTAAGGGGAGTCGCTTACCGTTGTCGATGGATTCGTAAGGAAAGTTGCAATTAAGTCCTATTAATTCATTGCTCCATGATATTTGGTTTATTCTTTAGGGAATTCACATAGTCCAGATCCGACATATCTATCATGAAGCCAATTCTGCGGTTGATTGGGTAGCTGCCTCTATGGCCCATCATGCTGGGTTTTAGATATGAATCAGGACGGCCTCTATCCTTTAGTACTTAAATAAATTTTGTATTATGATCTTTTTGAGTTGACTCTTTTTAGGTTAGTATGATTACTCATCTGTACACACAAAAAAAAAAAAAAATCTATGTCTGAATCAAATCTCTTGGCAATGGAGACTTGGGCGTTGGACCTCCCCTCTCAATCCCTCTCTTTTTCCTTTGTTTCCATCTCTATTTACTCCCATCGTCTCATTTTCCAAGGGACCATCTCCTCTTCCAGCTCTCTAAGGAAGCAAACATTCTGTTCTCTTTTCTTATCCTCTTCCGTAGGTAATCTATAACCTCCTCTTCAAGCAACAAAGGTTCAGCTATCAACAACAAACCTAATGCCCTTTCCTTCAATTGTTATATAAATTTATATTAATTACAAAATAATTTAATTTCTCATATTTTAAAAATATTAACATTTCGTTCATAGAATTGCCAAAAGTGTCATTAACAAAGCTATATTTTAAAATATCATATTCATTTTGAGGACTAAAATAAATTTTGAGCAAAAATTTGAGAATCAAAAATAAATTTTAATTTTTTATATTTTTACTTTTGAAATTTATATTATTATTTTTAAATTAACTCTCACCTGAGATTTGAAGTTTTAAAAAAACAAATAGAGCAAGAAAATAATTTTTTTTTAAAAAAGCTCAAGACCAACTTAATTGTTGATTTTATAAGATTAAAATAAATTTTAAGCAAAAGTTTGAGAATCAAAATTTTATTTTAACTTTTAAAATTTATCTTATTATTTTTAAATCGAGAACTCTTGAGTGAGCCAAGTTTCAATATGATAAAAGAATGAACGAGAAGAAGCTCAAGACCAACTTGGTTGCCGGTTTTATAACCAATAAAAATTTTACGTTGATGATGAATTTTTAAAAAAAAATTAAAGGAAAAAAGAAGTCTCACGACGTCACACTGAGCTAAATTTTGTGAAAGATTAACGATGGAAGTTTGCTAGGCTGACACGCATCATACTGGTCCAAACGCAAGGGTACACAAAACGTATTCCTTGGCTGGTAATATTTAGTTTTGTGGTGGGGATCAACATCTGAGGCCCAAGTTGAAAGATATTTTAGCGTGGAGGGTAAATCGACCATTTCGTGTGGACCGAGTTGGAGGCAAGTGGGGAGGAATAGAAGCAAGCGATGGTAGTTGAAGGCTGAGTTGCCCTACTTTTTGCGGCACTAACTCCATAACGTGCAGAAAGATCGTCTTGAGAGGAACGTAGGAGAAGAGGATAACGACGGGCATGTGGAAGCCATGGGCCATAGGAATTGGAAATATTAAATCAAGTGGGACTAGTAGATGGAAGAATCAATCATTCAAAACTACATCATCACAGGACTTTTTTCAGGAAGAATTTCACTGACTATCGGTTGTCCATCCCCATGATTAGTGATATCAGATCTCTTCTTCCAGGAGCAGCGTGTGCCCAGATTCGGCATATCTACAGGGAAGCCAATGGAGCTGCGGATTGGATTGCTGCCCGAGTGGCTTATCACTCTGGCTTTTGGAGCTGGCAGCGGGGTGACCCTTGCCCTACTATTCTAGGCCAGATATTGTATTCCGATATTTCGGGTTGATTTACCCTAGATTGGTGTGATCACCCGTCTGTACCAAAAAAAAAAAAAAAAAACTACATCATCATAGGACTTGCACTAATACCATAACAGAAGTCTTTATACATCGTTTTGTTATAGCATGATCTGTATCGGATGCGATAATTCCTTCATGCTGAGTTCATGCGTCAGCGATGTGAAACCCTTGAGCGAACCTCTCAATACGAGCCATGCGTGAACGAATCATCACATCCGATGTAAGCCATGCTGCACTGAAAGCAGTGTACAAAGACTTTTTCAATCCCATATTGAGCTAATGCGCTTTGGCCTTTATAGAGCTATGTAAAGATAAAAGGTTGATATAATATGTCTCTTAAAGATAGCAAGCTAATTGGCTTCAGACTGGTTCATTCCTATGACTCGGTAGGTAGCTGCTCTTTATTACAAGGGAAGAAGCACTACAAAAAAAGACAGAATTGCCGGCGTTGGATATGCGCCAATAACTGTCCCAAAAAACGTCGCTAATTAATTTGCGGCGATTTTCTACCGGCGTAACCGTCCGCCGTTACTGAGGGTCGCTATTTCCCATGTTCCGGCGTTTGCGCAACCGCCGGTATTGATAAATCTCATTAGCGCGTTTGTATGTAATTTAGTGGCATTTCGTGAAATGCCGCCATAGTATCTATATTAACAGCGTTTCTCAAAACGCCGCCACTTTATCATTGTCATTATCTGGCATATACTAGTGGCGTTACCATAAACGCCACTGCTACTACATTGCCAACGCATAATATAAACTAGCGGCCTTTATTTAAATGCCACTAATAGTACATTGGCGGCGGCACATTGAATTTTTTAACAGCATTTTTTCTGACTGCCGCCACTTTTTAAAATAGCGACATTACGATAAATGCCGCTACTAATAATTTGCCGACGCATCATATAAATTGGTGGCATTTATTTAAATGCCACTAATAGTACATTGGCGGCGGCACCTTAAATAATTTAATGACATTTATCTAAACGTCGCCAATGTCCTAATTTAATGGCGATTAGCTAAACGCCACTATTAGTACGATGCCGACTCATCATACAATTTGGCGGCATTTATTTAAATGCCACTAACAGTATTTAGCAAATTTATTAATGGCATTTATCTAAACAATGGTATTTTTAAAATAGCGACGTTAACATAAACGCCGCCACATTACGTTGCCAGCACATCATACAAATTAGCGGTTTTATTTAATGTTACTAATAGTACATTGGCGACACCTTGAATTTATTAACGGCATTTATCTAAACGTCACCATGAGTTTGTTTTTTTCTGCATTGCGGCTTATTGTAAACGCTGCCACTAATTTGTTGCTAGCATATTTTTTTAAATTAACAACATTAATATAAAAACCACAATAAATATATTACTGGCACATTGCATTAATTAACAATATTTACTAACACACCAATAATATGATATCCCACAATAAAAAAATATAATATATCAATTAATAATAAATATGACATAATGGGTCATTATTCATATAATAAAAAAAATTACAAATCAAAGCACATTAAAGTTCTTCATGAATAATTCTTCATCTTCACATTGTGTTTGTCATTAGCTTTAAGACCATTTCTTTCATAGGTACTTCTTCTTCACATTTATCCAATAGTTTTTTTGGAAAATGTTATGCAACCGTTGAGCCTGAAAAAGATCAAAAAAGTTATATTAAATTAATAGAGAGTAACCATAAATCAATAGCTGAAACTTCATCGATAACCAAAAAAGTTTTGCAATCGTTGAGCTTGCAAAATGTTTCTTTGGGTCATATTCAATATCATACAATCCTCAAGCTGAAGAGCTTCTAATCTAGTAGCTGAAAGCATAATAGTCCAGATTCAAACAATGGGTAAGATTCAAATGATCTGCTCGTTTATATATCCTACTCAAAATATCAAAAAACAGAGTATACCTTGAGCACGGCATCTGAAAAATGATCTACACGGCATCTGAAAAATGTAAATCTTGTTAAGTACATAGAATTAGATCAACTTTTCATATATTTTTAAAATAGAGATTAAAAATGTAAACTATTTTGTAAATGCAAGAGACCTCTAAAGCAAATGCAAAAAGATAGAGATTGAAAATCTGGTTAATTACAAGGGACCTCTAATGCAAATGCAAAAACATATATAATCAATGCAATCTAATAATAAATGTACATAGGATTTGCTTTATGAACTCAAGCTATTCTACAAGGCTCTTCAACCCCCACCCCACCCCACCCCCTTCTTCTCCCCCACTTGCATTATTATCCCTCTCAATAAACATATTGTTGGATTTGTGGCAAGCACGGCTTCTTCTTTTTTTTTTTTTTTTTTTCTAGCTTCACCTTCTCCAAGGAATGCCTTAAGATTTACTCAGTCCTTAAAGTTTAACTTGCAAGTCTATTTGAAAATGTTCCTCCGACACTCATGGATGCCGAAGAACATGGGTTCCATTGTACCTGGCCGATGTTTCTAGTCCTCTATTTAGCTGTGTTTTAAAGTAAAACTAGCATAACCACCGAACTACCATAACCACCGAACTAGTTGTGTATATAGTTGGGTCATAAACATCACAAGAAAGAAGCTCAAATATGTGCATATAGTTTGAGAAGCCTATACGGACCAGAGTGCATATTAGATGATACCTCTGTGTCATTATAAGACCAAACACAGCTAAATAGAGGACTAGAAACATCGGCTTATGTCATTGTGACTTGATTTGTTTGCCTTATGTCAGTTTGTGGAAATTTCAAAGACCAAACAGAGTACGAAATCGGCAAACTGGTGCCATTTCTCGTAACCCACAATCGGTATGGCACCAATGACGACAAACATCCAACCCAACTACAAGCATTTGACGCCATCTCAAACTTCAAGAACACAAGACACATACAAGTACTGCAAAAACCAATCTTCCGAACACAAACCTTGCAACCACATTCATCCACAGGCAACTGTCCAAACAGGTAAGATTTATGCATTTTAAGTTTAGAAAAACCTCTTCCAAATGGTTGGTGAAGAGTAATGAATTCATATGATGTTTGCTCTTCCATTTTTTTTCCTACAAAGCAAGTCAATGAATTAAATTAAACACTTTACATGAATATCAGTACCTTGAATCAAAAAAAAAAAAAAAAAGCAAAACTTACGCTGAAGAACCAAACAGAAAAAATAGAAAAAAATGAAAACGCAGAACCAAACAGGAGCTGTGCGACGGAGACTCTCAATGAGAGCAGCTACGAAGCGGCGGCAAGGTGGCTGGGAAGCGCCAGTGTACTGTGGAAGGGAGAAATATTGTGATAAGAAAGAGAGAGAGAGAGAGAATGGAGAGAGAAAGCATGGTGTGAGGGAGTTTACGCATAAAATGGCATGGGAGTTGCGGACGGTGGTGCATGATGAACATCAACTGGGCAGTGGAGGCTTGTTTTCCAGCGTCTTCTGTTGCTCCTTGCGGTGGCATCGTGGCCCAGCTGCAGCAAGCCATGGCCCTCGGTTTGGAGAACAATGCTCTGTTCTTCTTGCTTAAAACAGAGGCTGCAGGTTCAGTACTTGCACAGGTGGCTGCTGGTTCTTGGCGTCTCACATGTGGCTTCCGATGCAGCTTTCCGAGTGTGGGGGAGTCAGCGCATACTCTAACAGGAGGGTGGTGGCGTTGGTTGGAGGGACTTCCATTGTTCGAATAAAAGGCGCTGGAAAATTTTCATGTATCATTATTGCCGCGTACTCAAGCAGTGAGAGGGAAATTTAAATGGAATGAAAATTTTGAGGCAGCGTAGAGGCGGCAACTTAAGTTTCATTAGTTTTTATATGCGTTTGAGGGAAATTGTATATGGTAAGTGGCGGTCCCGGAAACACTTTGAGCTTAAGGGAGGACATGCCAAAATTATGGGAAATTTAAAATAGTCCTATGATGTTAAGATTTTATTTAACATAATTTTATAAATATAGAACATGGCCCTCCCAAAATATTTATGATTCTCATATACTTTTTAAAATTTTAGCCAATTCTAATATATTTAAAAATGTCTCTCTCATTTTTTTTTCTTATAGGTATTAAATTTTGTATCATTTCTATATAATATATATTTTCAAGGATGTGGTCTCATCAAAATTAAATTAAAATCAATAAGAAAAATAATAAACTTATTAATTTCTGTTTATATTAACCGCTAAATGTGTCATACGGTTAAAAAAAATCAGTCCCTCTTCAAAGAAATTGTTGGTTCCGCCACTTTGTTTCTAATTTGTTGATTAATATGTACGCCTCTTTCTTTATATTAAATATAATTATATTATATTATAATAATATTTTATTATATATATTATATAAAAGATAATGTTATTATAATTTTATGTTAATATTAAAAATATATGTAATAAAATCATTATCATCTCAAACATGAATATTTATTTTGATCATATGCTTTACAATTTATACTTTATGGTCTTATACTAATACGTACTCTAATACTATTAGTAATATAATTTAAGTCTATATATAAATTATTATATAAATCACTGTACTAATACTATATCACTTATGATACTATTAATTATAGTGATATAGTAATACTAAATTATTAATGATATAACATACTATTGTTATATCATTAATAATAGTATATAGTAATACTAAATTATATAATGATATAGTAATACTAAATTATATAGTAATACTATATAACGCACTATATTGCCAATCAAATTGTGCCAGAGTACAATGCTAATGCTTATAAATCGAATGATTAAGAAATTGCTTAAGGTCTTCGACAACAGACCTTGAAACAACTTGACCACTAAACCTTAATATATGAAATATAATTCACTCAAATTTACTAGAACCATTTATTTGTCTAAAACTAAATTAAGCCAATAACTGGTGACAGGAAATAAATCCTTATAATAAAGTCCACTGAGCTCTACTTATAGAAAATAAAGAGATTCTTAAATTTTTCCTAAGTATAAATTTATTAAAATGTAAACCTAACTTTTGAATCCTAGGTGGAAGGCCTAGCAAAGTGGCATTATAGGTTGGTGTGAGGCTGCCAATTGTTACTTTTACCAAACTCTCTTCTTCTTCTTTTTTTCATTTCTTCCCACATAGCCTCCTCTCTCGCAGCACTTATGTATCATTATTATTCTTTTTTTTTTCCTATTGCATTAATATCAGTAATTATAAAATAAAATTTATCAATTCTTAAATTTTAAACTTTAGTCCCATTTTATTTAGAGAAATATTATAGTCATAAAGAGATTACACAAAAGTAATCATACAAACTGACATGGCTTAATGTTGTTTGTCAGATTGTAACGTTACTTTTATTGTAAAGTAGATTTAATAGATCCGATAAAACCACATCAATTTGTATGATTTTTTTTGTATGATTGCTTTGTGGATGTAGTAGTACTCTTTTATTTATCTGTTAAAGAATTAAGTTTGAGGATTCATTAATGCTGTAATCTATTTTTTTTTTCAAATTTAAAGAAAAAAAAGACTAAATTTATGGATTGGTAAATTTAAAGAGTAAAAAGATTAAACAATGTTGTAATCTAATTACCATTCCATAGTTAATTATCTCATGCATACTTATATCTTCAAGGATCTGCACTAGGGCTGAAAATGGATCGGATACGGATCGGATAGTAGTATATCCATATTTGTATCCATATTTTTTTACGAATACGAATACTAAATGAATATTAAAATTCATATCCATATTTATTCTAAATGAATACGAATACGAATCGAATATCAAGCATATCCATATTTGTTATATACGGATACGGATACGAATCGGATATCAAATATATCCATATTTGTTATATACGGATACGAATCGAATATTAAGTATATCCATATTTGTTATAAATGGATACGGATACAAATTGGATATCAAGCATATCCATACTTATTTATCTAGATACGGATATAAATTGAGTACTACTTAAATATTAATTAAATTTAAACAAAATTTAATAATAAAAACCAAATATAATGACATGATCATAAAGAATCTAAGATAATCATAATTATATTCAAGATAATTATAATTACATGCGAGAAAGATAATTATAATTCAAAACTTTTATTGCCTTTGAAAAATCCTAAACATTAAAGAATTCCTCTAAATTGTCGTCAACAACAATCTCATATTGGCTTAGCATCGAAATAAATCCCAAGGCTCCATCACTCTTTTTTTTTTATACAGTCCAATAATTATTAATATTGCTCTTTAAATTCTTTTCATCTAAGCTGATCATTATCATTGATGACATCAATTTCATTATTTCTAGATCTCATCTTTCATTTGCTGTTGCCACTTGAAGAAGTCTTTGGAACCCATGCTTTTCAATATTTATTTTCACTTCTACGTAAAAACACTAAATTTATAGTACTTAAAGCTTTAAAAATTTTATAAATAATTTTTAAAATAAAAAAAATTAGTATACATATCTTTGATATAGCTTTTTTTTCTTATTTTTTTAATGGCCAATTTCGAGAAGTTCAACGCCCCCGCTCTCGAAAAATGCCTTAAATGAAGCGCTAGCTCCGCTCGCTCCTTCCGCACGCGATCAGCCTCTTCGCCTTCTCTCGTGCATTACATTCCCACGCAGCAACACAGAACGTCCCTTCACATCGCCCGGCCTGATCACATATCATCCTCCACACAACAACGTCCCCACACGAAAATATTCTACCCACCAGCCTTCCTCTGTCACAGCGTCCACCGATTGATAGAAGAGAGAGGCTCTGTTTTGTAGCCTCAAAACAGAGCACCAGAAGGTTAGTAATATCGATAGCCACGGTACACGGTAATACAGAGGCTGTAGCAAAGGGCATCGTAACCGTACAGGTAATATTAACTTTAGTCCCATTTTATTTAGAAGTTGATGGTTTCTCAACACAGTTGATGGTTTCCCATTTATTTACAAGTTCCCTAGCTACAAACTATTATCACTGATATAAATTTTAGTATGTTTGGTGGATTTTCTTTTGTTTGGTTTCCATGAAAACAGAGGAACAGAACGAGTAAGAATGCCGATTTGGTAGTAGTCATGGTTTAAGGGCCAAACTTTTTGATTGCTCTGTTTTTTGCGTAGAAGATAATAGTTTAAGGGCCAATCATCTGATTCTATTCTATTTTCATATTTAAAATATAGTTAAGCTATGGACAAAAGTTGGATGAAAAAACCTCGACATACAAAAGAGTACGTCAATGGTGTCAATGACTTTTTGAAGTTTGCATGCGAGAATGGTGCTACAGATTCGCCGATTTGTTGCCCATGTAGAAAATGTGGATTACGTAAGATGTTCATGCCCAACATGGTATATGATCATTTGATTAGCTATGGAATTTCTCAAGGTTACACCATTTGGCATGCTCATGGGGAGAGAATAGGGGAGGCATCTTACCATGCTACTGATGCCCAAATAATAATGAGCAAATAAATGAAGGCTCTGGTGGGATGACAACAATGTTGCATGACGTTTTCCCTATGTTTGATCCTGAAATAGTTGAGGGTGGGCCTGAAATAGGTGTGGATGCTGGAGAAGCTGGAGTGCAAAATGAAAATCGACAAGGTTCTAGCGAAAGAGTTAATAAATTTTACAATATGTTGAAAGATGCTGATGAGCCATTATATGAAGGGTGCACAAAACATACTAAGTTTAGTGCTATCGTACGTCTCTGGAATATGAAGTGTTTGGGTGGATTGAGTAATAGCATATTCACAGAACTACTTGAATTTGTGAATGAGTTGCTCCCACCAGGAGCATCATTGCCAAAAAATACGTACGAGGCGAAGAAGTACATGAATGAGTTAGGTCTTGGATACGAGAAGATCTTAGTTTGTCCCAATGGTTGTATGTTATTTTGGAAGGACAATGAGAATCTGGAAACATGCGTGGTATGCGGAGCATCAAAATGGAAGCAAAAAGAGTCTATGGATGATAGGTCTAGAAAAGGTAAAAGAAGTCCAGCAAAAATATTACGGTGGTTTCCGTTAAAGACAAGGTTGCAAAGGCTTTTTATGTCATCAAAGACTTCTTCACAAATGAAATGGCATGCTATAGGCCGCAATAATGATGGGGTACTAAGGCATCCAGCAGATGGCATGGCTTGGAAGATGTTTGATTCACAACATGATGATTTTGCCTCTGACCCCCGCAATGTTAGGCTTGGTTTATCTGCAGATGGCTTTAATCCTTTTGGTAACATGAGCATTTCCTATAGTACCTGGCCGGTTATGTTGGTACCTTACAATTTACCTCCTTGGATGTGCATGAAACGATCAAGTTTCATGCTATCGTTGATTATACCAGGACCATCATCACCTTCAATGAATATAGATGTATACTTAGAGCCTCTAATATCAGAATTAAAGGAATTATGGGATGTTGGAGCACCAACCTATGATGTTTGCTCCAAAGAGATATTTACAATGCGGGTGGCTTTAATGTGGACGATAAATGATTTTCCTGCGTATGGTGATTTGTCTGGGTGGAGTACGAAAGGTCGTTTAGCATGTCCTTGTTGTATGGGTAACACACGATCTAGATGGCTGAAACATGGAAAAAAGTTTTCTTATATGGGCCATAGACGATTCTTGCCAAGTGATCATAGGTGGAGAATGATGGCAAAAACATTTGATGGTACACGAGAAATTGATCCTTCACCTACTATGCCAACACCTGATGAAATTTTGGAACAATTAGATGATTTAAATTGCAATGATAGAACAGATCATAAAAGAAAAAGAGTTGTGGGGTCGACTAATGTTAAGGAACACTCATGGAAGAAACGTAGTATTTTCTTTAGTTTGCCTTACTGGAAAGATAATTTATTGCGTCATAATCTTGATGTGATGCACATTGAAAAAAATGTGGTGGATAATATTGTTGGCACACTGTTAAATATTGATACAAAATCAAAAGATGGCATAAAGGCACGACTTGACTTACAAGAGTTGGGTTTGAGACCACAACTTCATCCGGTTATAACAGCTACAGAGAAGACATATTTGCCTCCAGCTATTTTCACAATGAGCAACAAAGAGAAAGAAGACTTGTTGAAGGTTATACAAAATGTAAAAGTACCAGATGGTTATTCTTCAAATGTTTCACGTTGTGTCAAGCTTCAACACCGTACTATAGTAGGCCTGAAGAGTCATGATTGCCACATACTAATGCAACAGCTCCTGCCAATTGCATTACGTGGGTCATTACCTAAGAAGGTAATAGAACCATTAATCGAGCTATCTGGATTCTTCAGGGGAATTTGTTCCAAAACATTGCGGCTTGAAGATTTGGACCGATTGGAATCTAGAATACCTTACATATTGTGCCAATTAGAAATGATATTTCCGCCATCATTTTTCACGATTATGGTGCACTTGACCGTACATTTAGTTGCAGAATGTAAGCTTGGAGGACCTGTTCATTATCGATGGATGTATCCCGTTGAAAGGTATGCTATAGTTATTGAATTAAAAACACATAAATATCAGTTGAATGAGAACATTAAAAAAAAATAGTAAAAGTCATCTAATGATTTATGTGGCAGGTACCTACACCGACTTAAGTTTCATGTGCATAACAAAGCTGCACCAGAAGGTTCCATTGCTGAAGGATATTTGTTGGAGGAATTATTGATGTTTTGTTCTCGTTATTTAGAATCCGCTCGAACGGTTTTCAATAGACCATCTAGAAACCCTGATGATTCTAAAGGAAAAGTTGTTGACGTTCGACTCGATTTTACGTCATGGACCCAAGCACATCGCTATATTCTCTTCAACTCTGACGATTTCACTCCATTCCGCATGTGAGTTGCAATGCTTAATACGTATGAATCAAATTACATTTCATTTATATTTGTGTAATTATAACAGACATTTGTGATGTCGTGAACATATATAGGATGCACTTGGAAATAATGAGGAATATAGTTGATGGGAATCATTTATCGAATGAAGAATTACAGAAGAGGCATGAAGACCAATTTTGTAATTGGTTCCAAGACTATGTATGGATTACACCCAAGACCAATTTTATTATGCCTCTGTAGCTTTTTTTCATCATTTTAATCAATGCTAATAATCCAACCTTTCAGGTAATGAAAATGGATGACAATGGAAGAAGTGAATTGGGCCATAAAGTTGTAATGCATTCTAAAGGTCCCATGCAAATTGCCAAAGAATTTAAGCGAATTGTCATTAATGGCACAAAATTTCGCACTAGGAATCATGAAAATGGGAAGAAAACTCAGAATTGTGGTGTTAGTGTGTGTACTGATCAAGATGGCCCTGCTTGGTATGGCCAATTAACACGCATAATTGAGGTTATGTATTATGATGGGTCCCGATATGTGTTATTCAAATGTGATTGGGCAGACGTTGCTCGGGGTAGAGGTTTCAAGGTGGACGAGTTTGGATTTACTCTTGTAAATTTTTCTCATTTAGTACACACTGGTAGTCGGATAACTGATGATCCGTTTGTTTTATCTTCCCAAGTATCTCAAGTATTTTATGTGGCAGATGAAAGATGCCCAAATTGGGTTGTGGTTGTTAAGACAAAACCAAGAGACGTGTATGACATTGGTGAAGAGGAAGTGACTGACGATGATGAGGATGAATATTTAGTCAACGAATATTGTATTAACACTTCCAACCATGAAGCTATTGAACCTGGTATTGACGATGTTGTGTGGACGCGAAATGACATAGATGGAATGACGATCGAAACTCCTCAATAGTGTTGAGTAAGAAATATATAATTTTAGACTATTTAACATGATATCTCTTATCACATAAATCTATCTCATATCATGCTCCAAATATGTCATTTTTCTATTGATTTGCATATATGTAAATTTGTTTTTGTATAGGTACAATGGGTCCAAAAAAAAAGGCAAAGATGTCCATACCACAGTTGCGAAGACAATCTACAAGACTACAAGCTGTCCATAGTGAGCCACAATCTGATAGGGCAGCCCATTCATTACCATCTATCGATGGGCCACCCCTTTCCGTTGGTAGGATGGTGGAGTCACCACCTTCTGTAGATTGTCCTTCCCAACCATCAATATCTTCACAGCAAGGGACTCAACCTTCTATAGAACCATCATTATCTTCACAGCAAGGGACCCAACCTTCTACATTGAGCCAAATGGGAGGCCAACTATCCACACATACGGAGATGAGCAAAGAGACCGGGCCATGCACATCTGTACCAATAGCACCTACTTCGGAAGCAGAAAATGTTGACCTGTGTTCTGACATTGGAGATCGCTTTCTCATCATCGTTGGTATGTTTTTGTTTTTCTTACTTATTATTTACTTCACTATGACTGCAGATTTACAAAATACTAACAATGTAACTAAATCTATTTTTGCAGATAGTAATGGAAATCGAGTAAAGAGACTATTGCACTCTATTCATGACATTTGGCATCTTCCAGAAGGGGAGCGAATTGAAATGGAGCTCAACAATCTTGGTCAGCCCATCAAAAAGCAAGACTCAAAGGTGGTAAGGTTTGGTGGTCTGATAGCAAGAAATAATAAGTTGGTTCCAATAATTTACAAAGATTGGAGGTCGGTACCTAAAACCATAAAGGAGGAAGCATGGGGTCTTATAAAGGTATATATGATTTTTCATATTAAAACATTATTATTAATTAAATAGGTATATTTTGAAAATTTTGTTAGAAAGCTACTTACTCACCTGTGTAAATTTATTTTGACTGTAGGGCAAGTTTAAAATTCTTGATGACAAATTGGACGTATTCAAAAAATGGATACTAAAGGACTTGGGAAAGAAATGGAAAGACTACAAGCATGAATTGAAGAAAAAATTACTTAAGGAAAAAGACACATCTGCAGCACAAGTTGTGGCAAGGGCAAGTCCCGATATGGTGGACTTAGAGCAACTAGTAGAGTTGGCCAATCTTTGGTTTGATCCAAAATATATGGTAACAATTCGCGTATTTCTATTATAGATTTATAAAATCAACCAACTAGTTATTTTAATTATAATTCTCATAATATTTTACATGTTGTAGTCAAAATGTAATAAAAACAAGGAGTGTCGTAAGAAGCAGGTGGTTGTTCATAGCGGAGGATCAAAAAGTTTAGCAAGATATGCCCATGATGTGGTATTTATTTAATTAATATCTATTTATTGTTGAATATTTGTTAGTTCTTTGTTTTCGATATATGTGTTTAATCTAAAATGTTGGACGTAGAAAAAATCAACAGGGGCAATGCCAAGTCGAGCCCAGTTGTTTGTCAAGACCCATAAGAAAAAGGATGGCACACACTACAATGATGACACGAGGAAGAAAGTGGTATGTTTATTTTCAAATTTATAACTTTTTTAATTTTAAAGGATTTATAAATGAAGAATAATGTGTATTTTTTATTATCTATTACAGGTTGAGATGGAGGAACTTTTAACACAGGACACAAATTCTATAGAAATGGGGTCTGGAGGAACCATGACTTGGGCATCAGATGATGTTTATTCAAAAGTTATGGGCCCAGAACGGCCTGGACGTGTGCGCGGTTTGGGGTTTGGGCCAACCCCTACAAGGCAAACTTGTCAACATTCACTACTGACTTCAAACCAAGAAGATGGTATATCAAAGGAAGAGTTTGAGAAAATGCGGAATGAATTAACTGAATTACGGAACTTAGTAAACACATTTGTGCATGCACAGGTGAGCACCCCACATATGTTTAGTTGATATAAATCAACCTTATATTGAAATTTTTGAACCCTCATTTGAATTTACATTCAGGCTTCAGGACAAAAACGAAAAGAGAATGAAGAGGAAGAGAAAGATGAAGAAGAGGAAAATGTTGAAGAGGAAGAAGATCAAGAGGAAGATGAAGAAGAGGAAGAGAATGAAGAGGACGATGATTGAGGGTCGGGATTATAAGCGAGACTATAATTGAGACTATATTTATGGTATTTGCAATATATTGACATTTGCTCTGTTTTGGTGGTCTTCACAACTTTCCTTAATTGAGACTGTATTAATGGTTATGCCATATATCGACATTTGCTATGTTTTGCTAAGTTGGAATTAGGATGGATTATGAAAGGAGAAGTGCTGGATTATGCATAATTTTTACTACTCTTTTTGGGAGTTACAATCTTAGTATGATGTTTAACATTTCTGCTATTGTACTGCTAAAACTCAAAAGTTCAGTAAATGTGCGATACATTAGTCTCCAAAATATATTATTCATCATAGAACTACATAGCACAAATCTATTGACACAAGGGATCATGTTCCACTCTTGCATGCATACATTATTTCTTTAGGTGCATGATAGGCTAGTGCAAATTTACAATGTAACAGAATTAGAAGTACATTAAAATACAATCTATCACCAGAGCATCAAAAAGCAATCAATTTGATAAAAGGGCACAAACTTCACCATGCATCATAAATAATTCTGTGACAAGTAGCTAATTTCCAAGTTCTTGATGTGACAAAACTTTGTAATTTACAAGAGTTTGCAATGTCACTTGAAGATTATATTGTTAACTTGAAACTGTCAATTACAGATCCTGGAAAGTTTAAACCAGCTCATCAGACCAAAGTCATAACAATACAAAATTGAAAATAGTGTACTGTACAGATTATATTTGAAAAAAATATGATTTAGCTCGATAGGAACGTAGCAGAGATTCTCCACTTCCTGTCTACCATCTGCTTGTACAATTGCCAGCACATGCCCTTTATTTTAAATGAATAAAGAATGCTTTAGATAATGATTGGCTGTTCACCTTCAAGCTCAGATATAACAATGAGCGAATCTGACATTTCAAGAAACAGTGGCTCTGACTTGTTGCTTGGATTTATAATCTACCATGGTATGAAAGAGTTTATGGTGAGATCTCAATCATTCTAATAGTGGAATTAAATGGCAGTTATGCGAGATATAATCAATAACCTGCTTGTTTCCCTTTACGTAACCAATGGCAACTTCCCGACGCAAAATTGCCCTTTCAGAAAGCTCTAAAAATGATGGGTTTTCAGCCTCCTTCATGTAGAGATCAATTTCCTGCAGTTCAAGCACCACAATGCATGCGACACAAATGCGATTACTAAAACAATAAAAAATATTTTGTCCACAGCAAGCCTTCATTGTCAAATGATTCCAACTAAATATCTATTATAGAACATAAATTGATAAGACATGCATGAACTCAAACTCAAACTTGAACACGTTGAATCTACAGAACACCTGATTTAAGGATAAAAGAATGGTTTTTGATATATTATAATGTTCTTGTTAAGTATTCAACTTATCAGATAATATTAGCAAAATTAAGAGATGACAGTTTACCTTTACATATATCTCATCCCCCTCGGCATTAAGAATATCTTTCCACACTTCATTCAATTCATGACTTTGTGCCACTGCCATCCAGTAGGGGAATATACTGTCTAAATTAGTTCTTTCATACAGAACCTAATATCTGGAAAGATAACGAAATATATGATTAAGATGAAAAACCTTGAGCTGTTACAAGACTCATTACTTCCTCTGCACCAATGAATGAAAGGGATGGTCTTATTCTTGAAATCTGTGGTAAAGTAAAAGTGTTATTATACCCATGGTGTCCAAAATTTTGAAGTAGTTTAATAAAGGTAGAAAAACAATTACTTGTTTTCCCAGTCTTGTTTCAACAATTTCAGCAACTAAGTTCTCAACCTGCAAAATATACATGATCAAGGAATATAATTAATAAATTATTGGCGTTTGTTTAAATGCTACAAAAATATATATATTATTACCGGCGTAACAATATAAATGCTGGGCAACTACTAATTTCTCGGCGCATCATTACTATATTAGCGGCGTTGTTCTAAACGCCGCCAACGATATATTATTACCGACGTAAAAATTTAAACGCCAGGAATCTCAATAATTTACTGGCGAAAAAATTAAGCGACGATAAATTTATATATCTACCGGCGCATAAACATACGCCGTGAGTATAAACGCCACCAATTTAGCTTTTTTTTGTAGTGAAGAAAATCTCGGATGTTCTAAAGACCATATAATTAAACTCTTTACAACTAAATAGAATGGTATGATGCTAAGGGGCCATTAATTTGGTTAATCATCACCATGGTTGGGCTGAGAAGTGCCACCACCCAACCTCGATGAGATGATCCTTGAGGGTATAGAACTGCCTAAAGAGTGGCTAGGAAAGGGAAACACCTTAAAAAAAGATAGCCTAAAAATAAAGTCGGTCATTATCCATCAGGAGTTGGAGATGAAGAGTAGCTGAGTTGGCTTTATATCATAGAAGGTGAGGAACTGCTTTATAAAAAGATGAATCGGCAATCTGAACCCGGCCTTGAGGTCATCCTCATTCGAGATGAGCCTACCTTCAATGGAATATTAGGTGTGGCTTAACCCACTCGGAAACTCCTTGAGGGTGAAGTTTGCCTAATCCAAGCCATATCATTCAAAGATAGAACGGAAATCTCTTCGGTCTGATCCATTACAAGAAATTTAATTTTTAGTGATGCTCAAAAAGCATCGCTAAACATAAAAAATGCATCGCTAAGTAACTTTATTGACGTCATTGCGACGCAAAAACGCCATCGCTAAACAATCGGTCGGCCTAAATAGTGACGCATTTGTGACATATTTTGTGTGTCGTAAAATAGTGACTCATTTGTGATGCATTTTCTGCATTGCTATTTAGCGATGCATCGCTATTTAGTGACGCCTTTGTAATTCACTTTGTGCATCACTATTTAGTGATGCCTTTCTAAAGCATTTTGTGCATTAATTGTGTGTCGCTATTTAGTGACGCCTTTGTGATGCATTTTGTGCATCGCTATTTAAAGTTTAGGTTTTAGCGATGCATATGCATCGCTATGGCATTGCAATATTTTATAATTTTTTTAAACAAACTGCTTAAAAGTAAAATTTAAATGTTCTACAAATACAATTCATGCTATAAAAAGAGACATGATAATTTAAAATAGTTGTTGATGATAATTCGCTAAATAGACATTAAAATTGTAAAAAAGATCTGAAAATTTTTTATTAAAGTAAAATAGATAAGTTTTAATCCATTATATAAATGAAACATAAATAACAATAATGTATACAAAATAAAAAAATAAAAATAGTATCAATTGTCTTGCGGTGGATCACATGGTGAAGGCTGGGATGTATCGGAGAGTAAAGCTGTTGTGTTCTACGACATCAGGCGAACCAACTCCCATATCTTACGCATCTACTGTCGATCCGTGGCCTGCTATGCTCTGATGTCTGTAAGCTGCTGTTGAAGCGCCAAAGTGTGCTTCTGCTGTGCTCTAAGATCGGCAAGCTGCTACTAAAACTTTTGTCAAACCTGATCCGTAATGGATCGCCTCATCTCATCGATGTGCTCAGCAGGAGCATCACCGGTTCCAGTATGGTGCGAATAAGAGCCTGAAACGAAAAAATATCTGAAAGCTTTGGTGCCCAAACCATACACTCTACGGTCGTGTGGCTGAGCACCAACAACTTTCAAGAATACTCATCGAGACTCATGTGGTGAAAGCTCGATGAACGTCTCCCCATCAGTAGAGTCAACTTGTGATGCTTGGGAGAGCAGCTCATCTACCCGTGCCTAGGAGAAATAGAAAAAATGGTTATATAAGAAGTGTGTAAATTAAAAATATTTATTAAGTTTTAAGAAGCAAATATCAGGAACCGTCTTTCTTTGTGTGTGTCACCTTAAACAAATGATACTCTCTTGGATCTGTGCTCTGCTGCATAGCCTACAGAAATAGAAAATAGATAACAAATGCAAGTATTTGTAAATTAGATTAAAAGTAAGTTGATTAATTATATTTTCTTACCAAACAACGTCGATCCTTTCGAATGAAAATGGAACTCGAGATGTGGCAAGAGAGACCTATGCCTGGACCGTTATGGTTCCACGAGGGCAGAGAACCAGGAACCATGGTCGACGGACTTCACAGTCTGGGTTTCGGATTTCCTCTCACTTCCCTCGGGTGATCTCGGCAAAAAATCCTACAAATAGCTATGAAAAACACACTAAAACCATCAAACAGCGACCCAATGCCAGATTTATTGCAATAAAATTTTTGGGGCCTCGGGCCTTACGATGGAGACGGAGATGGAACTAAAGGAGACGAAGGAGTTACCTGGCCTTATGATGCCCCTTCTCCTCTTTTCCTTCGATTGGGACGGGAAGCAAATGCACCGGCGACCAAGGACGGCGATGGCTTCGGGGACGGTGCGAGAGAAGTCGGCACGAGAAATGAATCAGGGATTAGGGCATGGGAAATACACGGAATTTTGCTATGCTCAAAATGCATCGTAATTTTGCCGCTATTTAATAATTTTCTTGTAGTACTAATGCATTGCTAAATAGCAACGCAAATAATTACATCACTAAATTAATAAAAAAAATTTATTCTATATTTATTATGCATCGTGCGTCGCTAAAATTAGCAAAAATCAAAACAAAAATTAGTGAAGCATTATATTTCATCGCTAAATAGCAACGCAAATATGGTGTTGCTAAAATTAATAAAAATTATTTATTATGAATGTATTATGCATCGCTAATGCATCGCAAAATAGCGACATAAATATAGCATCACTAAAATTAACAAAAATTATTTATTATGAATGTATTATACGTCGCTAATGCGTCACGAAATAGTGACGCAAATATAGCATCGCTAAAATTAATGAAAATTATTTATTATGAATATTATGCATCGCTAAATAGCGATGCAAATATTATCGTTAAAATTAATAAAAATTATTTATTATGAACATATTATACGTCGCTAATGTGTTGCAAAATAATGATGCAAATATGGTATCGCTAAAATTAATAAAAATTATTTATTATAAACATATTATGCGTCGCTAAATAGCGACGCAAATATAACATTGCTAAAATTAACGAAAATTATTTATTATGAACATATTATGTGTCGCTAATGCGTTGCAAAATAGTGATGCAAATATTTGCGTCACTAAATGAGTCGCTAAATAACGGCTCATATAATTGTGTCGCTATTTTTTGGTTTATCTATTTGTCACTGAAGAGTCGTAATTTGATCGCTATTTAGCGACTTATACTTTGTGTCGCTAAGCCACGTCACTATTTCAACATTTTCATGTAGTGTGAAGAGCTTGTAGACGTGAGAATGAACTAGAAGGAGGGAGATGATAATGCCAAGGAGTTTGTAGAATAAGAGGAAGGCATGGCCGGACTGAGCTATGATCCAGCCAATCTAACCTACTGATCTAATTAGCCTACTGAGCTTCCATTACTACTCCACTGATCGAGCTACCAAAGAAGATTAGCCTAAAGATCAAGCTGATAGGTCGAGAACTTTGGATGATCTAATTAGAATGGGTAACAACTGAACCGAAGCTCTCACGCGGGTTAAGAAGAATGAGCTCCCCTCATCTTTCTATAAGTAGGGGAAAACTTGGCTAAGAAACTTTGTACCCAAGCAACCCAGTATCGAGCTGCCATATAGCACCCAAGTGGTTGTGAATGATAAACCCATTCTATTAAATACCCTTCTTAATCACCTCCTACGAGACAAAGCTATTGATCCGAATGTCGAGGTAGCTTATCATAGTACCTAATAATGATGATTTAGTGGCCCATAATGATTGTTAAGTGCACAAGACATGGGTTATAACACTTTAAGTTATCTCATTGGACCATTATAATTAAAATTCTTGCTAATCTTCATGCTTTATAATTAAGGTCGGATGAATTAATTAAGTCTTTTTCTTAAAATTAGGGTGAACTAGCTTGAATCGTGTTGATTAGTTGATCACTTTAGTCAGTTGGCTAGCTTGGTTCGGATCAATGTGCGGTTAAAATGAGGTGGATAATGAGTTATCCTTACCTCGGTATTGGCCTTGTGGACGTTCTTCTTATGTGAGTTAGGTTGTGGTCAACCAACACCCTTGAGGGCTTAAAGATCAACGAACCTTGGTGACACTAAAAAATAACTTAAAGACGAATTGCTTGACAACTCGGTTATGCGGAAAAAGATTTGTAAACTAAGACATATCAACCATACAAAGGATAAGGCTATTCTTATGACTTGAACATGGACTTAAGCTCAAGTCTAAAAAGTGAGGGGCAAATTATGTGGTCCGAGTTTGTTGGAAGATCTTGTCATAACATATGGTAGGGCCGGATAATAATATGAAGAGACTATAGAGAGGAGACTCTAATGAAAGAGAGTACTCCTTCGTAATGACTTACCAATCTCCATCTAATTAGGACTCCTTATATGAGATAAGGTCAATCTTAAAAAGAATTAACTGACTTATCATGAAAATATATATATTTTTTTTGGTACAAATGAAAATATTTCTTTCAAGATGCTACTATAAGTCTGGTTTCAAGATTAACAAGAGCCATTCGATGAAAGACTCTAGCTTGCATTGATATAACTTCTTTAGCATTTATAAAAGCAACCCTAGTCATCCTAGGTAAAAAAGTACTCTATTTTTACTTTTTTTTTTTTTTATGGTACAAATGAGTGATCGCACTAGCATACTAGCCTAGTGCGAGTCAACCCAAAAATATTAGAATACAAAATTTGCTTCAGAAAAGAAGGGCAAAAGTCACCCTGGTTCCATCTTCAAAAACTCTATTTTTTACTTTAGCCCAAGCATCTTTCTTTATATCCATTTTTGGCTGATTTAAGTGTCAAAGGTTATATAAAGTATAAATAATAATATAATATTAATTATATATATTATAATAATTATATATATTATTATAATATTATTATATAATATTTATGTCTATTATAAATATTATTTTTATTATTATAATGTCGAGGTAGAGATCAATAATATAGGGATAAAATTATTTATAAATTTCAGTCACATCACTGTCACCATGGTAATATGATATTACCAATCTTTTGGATGGAATTAAGATCACTTTCTTAGATAGTGAATTTAATCCCTAGGGTGAATACATATTACTCCTACAACAAGGATAACAAATAGGATAATTCTATAACGTAGGAAAATATTTCATCTCACATCAAATACCACCTAGAAAACGACAAAAGAGAGATTTGTGGAGGTGCGAGATGCGTGTTAATTTGATATATATATATATATATATTTAAAAAAAAAAAGAGGGCTAAGCCGATCCGTAGCTAGGTCTCATGCAGCTTCGTTTTCCATCAGGATATATTCCGTGCACGACACTGGATTTTCGCAGCCGTTCTTCGTCCTAAGGCGAGTTGGTCAACCTGGCCCATGTTTCGTGCACAAAACTAAATTTTCGTAATCGCTCCCCGTCCGAAAACGAATTGGTCAACCTGGCCCCATCTAAGTACTAGCAGTCAGAACATACCCCTCCAATATCAGATGGCATGAAGAAAGCTTTGACCATCAGGCCACTGAACGGTTATATATATATATATATATATATATATTGAATAGCGATTCTTCGAAATTAAGCTATGAATGTGAAATCATAAGATAATTTTAAAAGAATAAGTATGGTGGTTGACGTAGCTTGAGTTACTTTCTGCCATCATTTCGAAGCAGGCTGGTAGAAAACTATGGGCTACGGCCATCACATTAGACGGTGATGGTAACAATATACTAATATCAAATTAGGCACGAGGAGTGGAGGTCAAGGCAAGGTGGCTGCACTGCATGGGTTTCAGTGTTGTAATTCCTTGCTGCCTCGCTCAACATACCACGAAGCCTTCACCGCCGGACTGAACATGTGATCGACGAATTCGATGCTTATTTCTTCTTGGACTTGGAGATAATATTGAATGGCAGAGAAAGTCTGGGAATGGACGGAAGGACGACGTTGCTTCACGTACTTGGTTTGTTCCCTGCATGGCTCCTCGTGCTAGAACGTGGCCCTTCTCTTCTTCCATAATGATTAAAAATAATAAACATCGTAAGAGAAAATTTCTAAGCAATTGCAATGAGAATTAGAGAAAGGTACCAATATAAAGCTAAAGCTACGGCTAGTGAAATATTGGTTCTAAACAAATACGAGTCTCAATTGTAACGGAGCCATCTGATCTCAGCTACATGTAGTTAGACACCATGGATGGATGACTGATGTCCAGAAAACAATCCAGATCGGGTGGCGTCTCCCTCAATGAGAACCATTAATTTGATCCGCTCCTTAATTTTAGGTAGACCCCACCATAGGAGTGTAGGGATTGTGTACGTACTCTTGGGAGACTCCAAATTAATTAACTGTAATAACGAGAAGAAAATAAAAAATTTGTTTGACTTACCAAGGACGTGGTTGGATTGGTTCGTAATGAAGTTAGTGGAATAAGAAAGGTCCAAAACGCATTGTTCTAAGGCAATTTTCTACTTCAGATGTTAAACCCTATTCTCATGATCTTAAATATATTATGAGAAAAAGCCATCAATCCACAAGGAGAAGCAACCAATAGTAGGGAATCCTTCGGTTTAAATAGAGGAAAGAAGCTACGAATGGATACCAATAGTTACGGATGGCACAAACCGTTATTTAAGCGTTTGACCATGAAAGAAAGCGATTGATAAAAATAAATGAAACAAAGAAAATAATTCATATGATGAAGGGAAATTTAGAGTTCTCTCTTTTCTAAAACTCTAATAGTCTTCTCAAAACTCAAAATTTTTAAAATAAATAATTATTATTTTTAAATTTAACATAAATAAATCTTACTTATCAATATTTATGCTATACAATGGTGAGATGTCTAAAAAAAAAGAAGGAATGAAAAAAAAGAAAAGAAGGATTGTTTTTCTTCTTTTATTTAGAAAGGATGAAAGGAAAAAGAAAGGTAATATCAATTATCTTATTTGGATAGAGAGGAAAAAAAAGAAGGAAAAGAGTTATATAACAATTATACCCCATTAGAATAGGGAATGAACCGTGAGAATAGAAAAAAAAAAAAAAATAAAAAAATATTTTGATTTTTTTAAAAAATATAACTTAAACATTTTTTTCTTCCCTAGCTTACTTCCGATTTGGTGGTTAATAAATTTATCCTCGCTGAAAGAGAAACAAGGGAACCGATTACTCTCATTTTCTTCCCCTTCCTCGTTCACCTTCCTCCCAAACAAATTAACATATGACATTTTTCCTTTGTTTCCTTTCCCTTCTCTTCATTCACTCCAATCCAAAAAGTTCCTAAAAGAATCAACATTTGACCCAGACTTTAACTACAATGCATATAATATAGATAGATCTATCATGATTTAGTGTGTTATTGCCTATATATACATGGTATCTTAATTGTTTGTGAGAGCATCTAAAGATTACCCATGTTCCACAGCCATGATAGTAAACGAAAGCTTGCATGTAGATGAGCCCTCTTAGTGATGTGTATAAAGTCATGTCCCTAGAAAAATACTTCTTCCAATCTTGTTTAAAGCTATGTTCTTCCTCAATATATACATAAGAGCATTAATCATCAAAGCAATGGGTTAAATACTCCTATATATATATATATATATATATTAAGGGATAAAATCGCCATTGCATTGATAACCGTGCAAGGGGTTAGGATCAGCCCTGACTCCCACTCGTTACGCAGTGCCCGCAAGAAATGAACCAACCTTAGCCTGTCCCGACTCTCGTCAAACTGTTTCTTAACAGTTTCCATTTCTCCAGCATGCCTAGATCTGATCTGCAATAGCTCCGAGCATGCTTCATCATACCTCGTCCGGAGCCCACGTAGCTCCCTAACTTTGAGCCTCAGCTTGGACGCTTTGTCGAGGGCGGCCTGATGCAATCCCCTCACCTTCACCAAGTTCTCATTGGAGACGTCCAGAACTCATTCGAGTTTATCAGACGCCTCCGCTTGCAACCGGAGCTCAGCAGTGACTCTCTTGGCCTGGACACTGGCCACTGTTGCCAGGTTCAAGCGCCAGCATAGCGCCCTGGTGATCAAAGTGCTCTGTTAAACAAAACACAAGTAAGAAAGTGCAATCAAGTCAACCAAAAGGCACCAATTACTCTGGAACAGTAACTCACCCGGGAGGCGTAAGACCTAGCGAGCTCCATAAGGGCGGGGTTATCGATTTCAGGGAGGAGGTGGACATCATTCGCTACATTCCGCTGACCAAATGCGGCGTCAATAAGATCCAGGTCCGCGAATTCATTCGCCGAGAGACCCACGCTCGAGTACAATGCCGACCTCATCAGGGCAGCGAACGCCGCCTTGATGGCCGGGTCCAAACTACCAGGATGCACGTCCGAAGGACCAGTCCGGACAACCTCAAGCTGAGAAGCCTTCAACCACCTGGCCTCCTTCAGCAAAATTCTAGCCTGGGATTCCTCGGATACCTCAGCCAGCCCAGGCGCCAATATCCCTAAAGCCTCAGTGGGAGAAGCTTCGGTTGGAAGATTCTCATCTTGTCCTTCCCCCTCGTCCAAGGGTTGTTCCTCGATCACCAGCATTTGCTCCTCCCCCACGGGCTCCACCGAAGCCTCAATCCTATCACCAGCTCCTCCAACCTCTTCAGGAGGAAGCTCTCCAGCAGGAGACTCCTCTCGAGCCTCCGCCACTATCGGCCCAACATCACCGCTCCTTAATCCCTCCAAAGGAGGCCCTTCGACGGTAGGCTCATCCTGAGCCTCAGTGACTACAATCGCCCCCTCCATTTCTCCTACCGAAGCTAGAGACATTTTCTCGCTCAGAGAGGGAACCCCCGGGATACCGACCTCCGCCGAACCTGGCAACAACTCATCTCCAGAAGAGGGGACTGTCGGACAAGCCAACGGAGCCTCATCTGAGCTGTCCACTATCTCCACCACCGAAGGATAAGGGATCTCAGCGATCCTCCCTGAGTCCTCCTCTGCTCTCTGCTCGTCCATTGCGACTATCACTTCTTCCCCCAACAGAGAAAATCCCTCTCTCACCGCCGGCGCTCCCACCTTCTCTTTCTTCGGTGACAAGGAGCGCGGGCTAACCTTGACTCACCCGGCCTCTGGCAAGTGCTCTTCGGAAAGGCGAACCTTCTTCTCAGACTTGCATCTTTCCCCACTACCAGTCTCTCTTGGACGCTTGCCCAACTCCTTCTTTGTATGGCCCGCCAGCGCAGATCTCTTGGCTACAAGTACAGTGGGCGAACGATTAAACCGAGATATACTTGCTCGAATGAAATCAATAGAAAGGAAAAAAAGGAGAAGACTTACCTTGTGTGTCGATGGGCTAAGCCCGGCGGCGAAAAGAGCCTCCTCCGATAGTAAGTCATTAGCCAAAACACTCGATCATCATGAAGGACCTCTAGGTCCTCCTTCTCCTATTCGGATAGGGCTGGATGCGCTTATATGTCCCTGACAAAGTTTTCCCTTCCCCGCGGGAAGTCAGAGCCGATGTTCCCCTCGCAATGAAAAATCGGACCTTCCACTCCTTTATGGACGACGGCTTATCAGTTATCATCTTGAATGATCTCCGATGTCTGATATAGGACTACTCCGAGTTCCTCCCAGACATCAGATAGTAACAGGCATGGAACAGGGGAAGAGTTACTATTACCTGAACCTGGCTACACATCGAGATAAACCTGATGATACTGCGCCAGCTATTAGGAGCCACCACTGTTGGGCAAATGTTATAAAACCTCATAATCTCCTTTACCATGGGGTGAAGGGTAAACTGGAGGCCTGCCTTCAGGCTATCTTCATAAAGAAAAATCCCATGCTCCAGTTCCTGCGAGACCCTATGCTTGGGTTTCGGCAATCGCAAAAGGACATCCGAAGGAACGCCATACTTCTGGCATATTCTCCCCAAGTCCTCGACAACAATTTCTGAAACCATGTCGCTGGGACTCACCATGCTGCTAGGTCAAAGGGACACCAAATGGGGTTACAGAAGAAGCAGGGGAACGAAATTCTCTAAGAAGAAACGAGAAAGCGTTGCAAACAGGAATGGCGCTGCTTCGACCTTGCTTTCCCCCAAAAGAAACCACTTCAAAAGGAAGATAAGGCGTCTCAATCAAAATACCCAGAACCGCCATCGCAGGTACCGTGAAAATCGGGATTTCCTACGTGGCGCTTCCCCAACAGTTGTCCCTAAGAAACGACGGATCCATCCCGTAAAGGCAGGGTGGCTGCGCGACATTAATTAGGGCATCATTACGTAGGCTGTCAAATCCAGATCCCTCCATCTAGATCGTACCAACTGGGGCTATACTCCCTACGCCCGAACCTACGCTTCGAACTAGGGAGTGGGGGGCATGTGTTGAGGGATAAAATTGCCATTACATTGATAACCGTGAAAGGGGTTAGGATCAGCCCTGACTTCCACTCGCTGCACGGTGCCCACAAGAAATGAACCAACCATTATACCTCGATGGATCGAGGCACCTTAGCCCCTCGGTGAACCAAGGATTCCCCGGGTACGGATTACATCTCTATGTCTCGGTCCTAGGCCGAGCGATCCATATGTCTCAGTTCTAATCCTAGCGATCCCTATCTCTCGGCCCTAGCCCAAGCTATCCCTATCTCTCGGCCCCAGCCCGAGCAATCCCTATGTCTCGGTCCTAGGCCGAGCGATCCATATGTCTCGGTCCTAGGCCGAGCTATCCCTATCTCTCAACCCCAGCCCGAACGATCCCTATGTTTCGGTCCTAGGCCGAGTGATCCATATGTCTTGGTCCTAGTCCGAGCGATCCCTATCTCTTGGCCCTAGCCCGAGCGATACATATCTCTTGGTCCTAGCCCGAGCGGTCTATAACTTGGCCTGCCCGAGCAATATCCACACCTCTGCGGAATCAAACTGTCCTTACACCCAGCTTACTCCTTTGTCATACCTTGGTGGACCGAGTCATCAGATACCTTGGCAAACCGAGCCTTTCCATACTTCGGTGGATCAAGCCGTTCTCTGTGCCTCGGCCCGACCAAGGCACTCAGGCACCTACCTCTACGAAACTATGATGACCGAACAAGGATCCACATAGGCAATCATGCCTATACTATGAGAAATGGCCTAGAGCCTATATGATCGCTGAATCTCAAAGCGCCGGATAGCCCTCTCGGCCGTCGATCCTCTAACTAACAAGATACGGATCCCACCAGCCTCACAACAACCTGATTGGAATCAGCCTCGAATCCCAACAACTTTCAGACCTCCCATGACATGCTCAAAGAATCAGGTGATCGCCTATAAATAGCACAGTCCTAGATTCTCTCAGGTTATGCATTCTTGATGCATTCTCAGCACTACTCTCACTCTATCTCTTCTCACCCCTTTCTGCCATTAAAGCTCTGCTCGAAGCTCCCAAAAGGCCACCCTGGAGGGACTCTTCAGCAAGAGCCTTCTCCCCATATTTGTTCATTGTTGATCTCTGCTGACTTGAGCATCGCAGGGTCTTTCGCAGAGGGCCACCCCCAATGCCTCTCGCGTGAGGACTGTTTTGCAGGTCCGCCCAAGAGGGAGCCCAATCTGAAGTTCGACCGCGCCTGAATCGAAGGATGGATTCCAGCAACAACAATTGGCGCTAGAGGAAGGGTCCTCAAGTCCCATAAACTTGAAAAAAAAAGGAGATAAGGATCTCGATCTTGAAGAGAACCCCTCCAATGGCCAATCGAAGAAGGGCTACTTTTGAAGCCCGGGACCAGGTCACCTTCCAAAGACCTGATCCGATGAGCAGTGTGGCACCGCTACCACCACCAGTTGAGACTCCATCGTTACCAGCGGCCCCAGTGACCCAGGACCAGTTTGCCACACTGGTCCCGTAGGTCCAAGTTCTGACCCATCTGATTCAAGGACACCATGAAGCTCCCTATCTAGCTACTCCTACTCTGCACCTTCTTGAGGAGGCCATGACCCCCATTCCCCCAGCAATCTCTTCTTTCGGTCCGCATGGAGTCGTGGACCCCTCTCATCGTCCTAAGGGAGCTGGGCCAGCCCCGCAAGGGGTTTGCAACAAGGATCTCCATAAATCTCGGCAGGCTCGATCTCTCTCTCTGGTGTTCTCTAGCTACGACTCGACACCGTCTTCGCATTCTCCTCGCCCAGCCCCTCCTGCTATGCCCGAAAAGGAGATCCGTCGACAGATTCAGAAGATGCACCAGGAGTTGGATGCTGCCAAGCAGGCCCATCCGCTTCAGCATAAGGCGGAGCAGGGCATTCCTTTCTCCAAGGAAATCATGGGGGAAGTGATTCCCTCCCATGTCAAGCTATCCGCCATCGAGCCTTATCACGGATCCTCCGATCCCGATGACCACCTCAGTAGCTTTCGATCGATCATGATGTTTCATGGGGCATCAGATGCGATTCTCTACCGTGCCTTCCCCTCCACCCTTAGAGGGTCCGCTTGAACTTGGTTTAATGCCTTAAAAACAGGTTCCGTTGGTTCATTCGATGAGCTGAGTCGCCTCTTCATCAACCAGTTAGTCAGTAGCTGCCGTCACCGGCGGAGATCTGATTCCCTCTTCGATGTTAAGCAGAGAGAGGGGGAATCCTTGAAGAACTATCTTGGTCGTTTTAACATGGCCATGCTGGAAGTGGATCACCTTAACCATGAGGTGGCCATATCCGCTCTAGCGGGTGGAGTGTTAAAGGAGAGTGACTTCTACCTGGCGTTGGAGGTCAGTTACCCTCCGAACCTCTCCGATATGATGGCCCTGGTGGACAAGTACGCCAGAGTTGAGGAATCATGGAGGACTGCCTGCGCCGAGCTAGCAAGGAAGAAGGAGTCCAAGGGCTCGGACAAATACCGATCTGTCCGTCAGCTGAGCCCACCTCGCTGCCAAAGGGTTCTTCTGCCGCCACCGAGGAACCACATCTGAAACCCGCCTAGGAGGTTCAATCGGTTCACCCTGCTCACTGCCCCGAGGATGCAGATCCTCATAGAGATAGAGCACCAACTCCCTCGACCGCCTCCTCTCCGAGGGAATGCGATCCGGAGAGACCCCACCAAGTACTGCCGCTACCACCTGGACCATGGCCACGACACCGAAGAATGCTGGCAGTTGAAGAATGAAATCTAGAGGCTCATCCAGTGGGGCAGACTGAACCAATTCAAGAGAGCGCCCGAGCCAAGAAATGGGGGTGACCACCAGCCCGAGCCTCAGCAGCCTCCTCCTCTAAATCCTCTGGTTGTTGGCCACATCAATGTGATCGAGGTAGTCGGTAGTCCATCGGGCCGGCGGGATGAAGAAGAAGATTCGACACCAAAGAGAGCATAGACTGATGAGCTCTCCTTCTCCAATGATGACCTCTAGAAGATATAGTTCCCGCATGATGATGCATTGGTTGTATCTCTCAATCTGAACAATTATGATGTAAGTCGGATTCTTATTGATAGTGGGAGCTCTGTCAATGTTCTGTACCTCGATGTGTTTGCGAAGATGAAACTGCTCATGAAGAGTCTCCGAGCCGTGGACTCCGCCCTAATGGGGTTCATCAGCAATGTTATTACCCCAGAGGGGGTCGTGACCTTGACGGTCCGAGTAGGAACTTGGCCCTGTATTGCCACTGTTCACACAGATTTTTCGGTGACCAAGCTTCGGTCGCCCTATAATGCAATCTTTGGGAGACCCGGCCTAATATCCCTTGGAGCTGCTGTCTCCATCTCGCATCTAGTCATGAAGTTCCCTACCTAATGGGGAGTTGATGTAGTTCGAGGAAGCCAAGCTATGGCTCGGCAATGCTTCATCACCAGCATTCAGTCCAAACTGCCCGAGGTTGATGGGCTGGACGCTTGGGAGGATTTTGTCGAGCAACGAGGAGAGCCAACCAAAGAGCTGGAGGAGGTACCGCTGAATGAAGCCTGGCTCGATCAAACTATAAAGATCGGGTCGCTACTGAAAGGGAAACTTCGGCTGGAGCTGATTGACTTTCTCCGAAAAATATTGATGTCTTCTCCTGGTCCGCTTCTGATATGCCAGGGATTAGCCCAGAAGTTCTCGTCCATTGTCTCAATGTGGACGAGATGTCCCGGCCCATTAAGCAAAAGAAAAGGAGCTTCGCTCCTGAGTGACAGAAGGCTATTGAGGAAGAAGTCAACAAGCTTATCAAGGCAAATTTCATTCGAGAGGTAAACTATCCTAGCTGGCTGTCAAATGTTGTTATAGTGAAGAAGTCGAACGGCAAGTGGCGGATCTGCATCGACTTCACCGACCTCAACAAAGCATACCCGAAGGACAGCTTCCCTCTCTCCCAGATCGACCAGCTTGTAGACGCTACTTCAGGTCACCAGATGCTGGCCTTTATGGATGCCTATTCGGGCTACAACCAAATCCGAATGGCATCCGAGGATGAAGAGAAGACCGCCTTCATAACCGACCGAGGTACTTATTGTTACCATGTCATGCCTTTCAGTCTGAAAAATGCAGGTGCTACTTACCAAAGGCTAGTTAACAAGGTCTTTAAGGAGTAGATCGGTCGTAACATGGAGGTGTACGTCGACGACATGCTGGTCAAAAGCAAAGAAGCATCCCAGCACATTGAGGATCTCTCAGAGAGCTTCGCGATGCTTCGAAAATATCGAATGAAGCTCAACCCGACTAAGTGCGCCTTCGGCGTCAATTCTGGAAAGTTTCTAGGCTTCATGGTTTCCCAACGAGGCATTGAGGCCAATCCGCAGAAGATCCAGGCCCTTCAGCAAATGGTGCCTCCAGCGTCCATCAAGGAAGTCCAGCACCTGACTGGGAGGATCGCGGCCCTCAACCGCTTTGTGGCTCAATCAGCCGAGAGATGCCTCCCTTTCTTCAAAGTTCTCTGATCAGCTAAGAATTTCCAATGGTCTTTCGAGTGTTAGAAATCGTTTGAGGACCTTAAAAGGTATCTTGACTCTCCACCCCTCCTCAGCAGTCCGAATCCGGGGGAAATGTTGTTCTTGTACTTAGTAGTTTTGGAAGGCACCATTGGCTCAGTATTGGTCAGAGAAGAGAACAAGACCCAAAAGCTAATCTATTATGTCAGCAAACTGCTCTGAGACACCGAGACAAGGTACACCCAGATCAAGAAGTTGGTTTTGGCCCTGATAACGTCGGTCCGGAAGCTGCGACTATATTTCCAAGCACATTCTGTGACGGTCCTGACCGACCAATCCATCAAAGCGGTGGTCCATCATCCGGAGACATCAAGGAGAATGATCAAATGGGCCGTCGAGCTAAGCGAGCATGACATCCGATACCAACTTCGTCCGGCCATCAAAGCCCAAGTTCTAGCTGATTTCCTCCTCGAATGCACTATCCCCAAGGATGGCTCCACTCCGGACTCCTCTAAGCATCCGAGATCTGATGCCCTGTGGCTGCTCCACATTGACGGATCATCTAATGCCAATGGCTCCGGTGCTGGCTTAATCCTCACCAGCCCAGAGGGGACGACCTTCGAATACGGCATCCGCTTCTTCTTCTCAGCCTCCAATAATGAAGCCGAGTATGAAGCTCTGCTCGCTGGACTCCGAATTGCTCATGACCTTAAAGTGAAGAAGCTAAATGCCTTTACCGACTCTCAGTTGGTGGCCAATTACGTGCGGGGCGAGTTCGAGGCTTGGGAGCCGAACATGATTCGGTATCTTCAAGAGGTGCGGGACTTACTTTCCCATTTCTCCAAGTTTGAAGTCATTCAGATCCCAAGATCCGAGAATGCACGCGCCGACCTATTGTCCCGGCTGGCAACCACATAATCGATGGATTCCGAGCAGAAGTTTCCCCTAGAGATTCTGGAAAAGCCCAGCATCGCGGAGGCTGACCGAGTGATGCAGGTCGAGGTCGAACCATCCTGGTTCAACCCCATATTTAAGTATCTTAAAGAAGGGTCGCTCCCAGCCGACCAAAAGGAAGCAAGAAAGCTAAAATTGCAGGCCACCCATTATGTGTTGATCGATGACCAACTATATAAGCGGTCCTTCTCCATGCCGCTGCTTAAGTGCCTTCGCCCATCTGAGGCTGATTATGCTCTTCAGGAAGTGCATGAGGGAATTTGTGGCAACTACCTGGGGAGCCGATCCTTATGCCACAAGGTGCTGCGCCAGAGGTATTATTGGCCCACCATGCAAAAGGATGCTAACGATCTCGTCCGAGCTTGCGACCCTTGTCAGAGACATTCTAATATTCAGAGGCTCCCCTCCGCCAGCTTGGTCCCTATTTCCTCCGCTTGGCCCTTTGCTAAGTGGGGGATGGACATCCTTGGCCTGTTTTCCCTCGCCACAGGATGGAGAAAGTTCTTATTTGTCACCATTGACTATTTCACCAAGTGGGTCGAGGCCAAGGCAATTGCCCAGATAACTAAAGCTCAGGCTAAGGACTTCGTGTGGAGATCCATTATTTGTCGCTTCGGCCTCCCGCATACCATCATCACCGACAATGGCAAGCAGTTTGATAACCCTAAGTTCTGAGAGTTCTGTGAGGAGCATGGAATCTGTCACCGCCTCACTCAGTCGGGCATCCGCAAACCAACGGAGAAGCCAAAGTAACTAATCAGACCCTACTTCAAGGGATCAAGGCTCGGCTTGCCAGAGCCCAAGGCAGATGGACGGACAAACTTCACCACGTCCTATGGGCCTACCGCACCACCCAGAGAGTTTCCACATGCAAGACCCCGTTCCGGATGGCCTTCGGCACAAAAGCCATCATTCCCGTGGAGGTAGGACTCCCCTCTCCACGGGTGGAGAGCTACTCGGAGGAGGCTAACGATGAGCAGCTTCGCACCAACCTCGACCTGGTGGAGGAGATCAGAGAGAAAGCTTGGATCAGAGTAGTTTCCTATCAACAAAGAGTGGCTCGCTATCACGCCTCTAGAGTCAAAGGGAAATCTTTCTCGCCCGGCGATCTTATCCTCCGGAAAGCATCCATCTCCAAACCACTGGAACAAGGAAAGCTTTCTCCGAACTGGGAAGGCCTCTATCAAGTGGCGGAAGTCATCAGGTCCGGTACCTACAAGCTCCAGGATCTGAACGGGAAATCTATTCCTCGGACATGAAATTCAGACAATCTTCGCATATACCATCAGTAGGGTATGCTTTCTATAGACTTGCCTTGCTTACAGTATTGGCATCTTGTTTCTATGATCCGCGATATGATCGCTACAATCATTTTTCCGAAAAGTCATAATGAAAAACATGTGCTGCTTACCAATTCTCGGCACGACCAAGTTGCCTCCTTGAGCAAGCTAAATCTTCATACCTCGGCTGGGCTGAGTCCTATTCCACAAAGACTCGGTATGGCCGAGCACTCCCGATACGCTCGAAGGCCAAGCTAAATCTCCGTACCTCGGCTGGGCCGAGTCCTATTCCACAAAGACTCAGTATGGCCAAGCACTCCCGGTACGCCTGGGGGCCAAGCTAAATCTTCGTACCTTGGCTGGGCTGAGTCCTATTCCACAAAGACTCGGTATGGCCGAGCACTTCCGGTACGCCCAGGGGCCAAGCTAAATTTCCGTACCTCGGCTGGGCCGAGTCCTATTCCACAAAGACTCGGTATGATCGAGCACTCCTAGTACGCCCGGGGGCCAAGCTAAATCTCCGTACCTCGGCTGGGCTGAGTCTTACTCCACAAAGACTTGGTATGGCCGAGCACTCCCGGTATGCCCGGGGGCCAAGCTAAATCTTTGTACCTTGGCTGGGCCGAGTCCTATTCCACAAAGACTCGGTATGGCCGAGCACTCCCAGTACGGCTGGGAGCCAAATGATCTGCAAGCCTTTGGCCGGATTCAGGCAGCTTACAAGCCCCAGCCGGGCCAAACGGTTAAAAGCCTCGGTCAAATTTGGGCAGCTTACAAGCCCCGACCGAACCGAGTGATCTCCAAACAGTCTCCGAACTTCGGCAGGGCCGAGCAATATTCCCCGCGCCATGGCGCCACCAGGTATACACTCTACGGTTCTTAAAGCCTTGTCATGCTCGAGTAGCTTTCCAAAGCCTCGTCATGCCCGAATGGCTCCCCAAAGCCTCGGCCAGAGCCAAAGTGCATCTCTTATTATCAAAAGCCTCGGCCGAAGCCGAAGTGCATCTCTTATTAACAGAAACCTCGGCCAAGACCGAGTGACATATCAGAACCCTCGGCCAAAGCCAAATGGAATTTCTTATTAATCTTTGAAGCCTTGGACAAAGCCAAGTGGCCCCAGCGATTCTATAGTAACAGCAAGGCCGGTTGATTTCTCAGACATTTTAGCACAACTGATACATCTTATCATACTTCGACGCAAGTAAGCAATCCCTCTTTCTGCCCATTAGCAGAGTTGTGCAAGTCTCTCCTCCTTAAGGAAAGACCTACTTAGCCCCTTTTTATCGGGTTGCGCCTATCTTGTGAATCGGTAAGGTCGCCCAGGCCTCCCTCTGACTTGAACAGAAACCAGTACCTCCTCTGAGGATCATCTGCTCTTCAGCAACTCCTCCATCACCCTAGCTATCTGGGTCAGGCCGACATCCAAAAGGGAAACAACCCGACATCTCCGCTCTGGCCTCAAAGAAAAGGCCATGGACATATCTCTGAGTTATGAAGAGAAAAGGATTTGAAAGGTGCTTACGCACCGTCTTCTCCCCCCTTTTTTATAGGCAGTCGGGCAGGAGCGGCCATTAAGGAAGGAACCCTTGAAATTCGAAACAGCAAAGTCGTGGTGCCACGTGGCACACCGGGACAGGAAGATATACATCAGAGCGCGCCAAGCGCACCCCTCAGGTCATTATGGAAGGCAGAAGATCTCCCCACGATCTCAAATCGAGAGCCTTAAATGCGGAAAAACTGCCTACAAATCTTCAAGATATGGACAAGCCTGGAAAATCCCCACTAAAAAAGACATCCCCCAATGAAAGTCATATGCATGTCGCCCACGCAAAGCCAACTCGCCTTGAAAAAGACAAAGCGCTGGCAGAGCAATAAAAAGGCACATAAGCCAAGTACTCCTCAATAAAGACATGTCGTCCCTGCGACTTCGACAAAGACTAGGTCGATATCTCCTGCTTCGGCCCGAAGCTGAACCATCTGTTATATTTCGACCTCAACTGAGACATCGCTTTTTGCTTCAACTCAAAGCCGAGATAGTCTCCTTACTTCGAAAAAAACTGAGGTATCTCTTTTTAATTTGGTAAAAACCGAATGTTTCCTTATCCCTCGATCCAAACTGAGATAGCTACTCTCGCCCCAACGCTAACGGGACGCTCCTTATGCTTCGACAAAACCGAGCGATATACTACACTCTGACTGGAACTTATGAGTTCCCCTTACCTTGGCTAAAACAGGGACACCATACCTTAGTCTCGCCAAGATCACCAGAGATCCCCCAAGGGGGTGGTTCATTCGTAAGACTTCACATGATGAGAACAAACATTTCGAAGATGGCAGCGAACATGAAAGTTACGAAAATTCTTTTTTATTCATCATAAAAAGAAAAATAAAAAGAAAAGAAAAAGATACACGAGCCCTCATTGGGGCTTATCGTCTCCACCGGGCACTGCCGATCTCTCCACGCCGCAAACTTAGCTCAGCGGTGAGAATAGCAATTTGTTGCTGAAGAGTCTCCACTTGCCCTTCCAGCCGACTGTTGATCTAACGAAGGAGCTCGTGCTCCCTCGTGGAGATGGCCAAGTATTCTTCGACCATCTTCCGGAGTTGGTCGCAGCCCATGAGCATCAACGACAGGTCCTCCTTGTCGATAGTTATCAGAACGCGGCTCCAATGGGGGCCCCCTCGCGGAGGGGCCTACCCTCCGTGGCCATTATCGCCATTACCTGGCGTTCCAGTAGACCCCCTTCATTTTCAGAAGCCATCCTACTATCCTAAATTTTGGAAGGTCAACAGAAAAAGTGATTAACGATGGCATCCCCCCATCCGTATTTAAACTACTTCTGGTGGGTATTTCGATCGCCCGGGCCATCAACTCCAATGCCACTATTGCGGAAACTCGCCACACGTCACCGCATCAGTGGGCGCTCGCAGGAAACAAAGAGTTGCGCCACCTCGTCGAAGAGGATCAATAAATAGCAATGAGGCGCTCAAGAGGCGCCCCCTTCTTGGGATCAGACTCCTTCGATCTGCCAGACTCCTTTGAATTAAATATCCTCAAAATAACGTGGAAAAGAGGAAAAAGGCGCATAATAGAAAGAAATTTTTAAATTTCATTAAAGTCTTCTATAGACGGCCAACAAAGAGAAAAATAATAATACAAAATCTGAACTGGTCCTCAGTTATTAGGGCATGGGCCCAACCTCAGGGGCATCAGCGGCCGGCACTGGAGAAACATGGCTCGGTCCACCCACTTCGAAGGTGGCCGATCGATGAGCCTCGGGTGCCCCTGCATCGCTCGGATGGCTCTCCCCCATTTGACCATCCACACCCGAGTTTACAGTTGCATCAGCCCCCAGGAGGGCATCTACGTCAATATCCGAGACCTCTTCATATTTGGTCTCTGCTGATAACTCGGTCCCTGGGGTCTACACGTCATGACCCTCCACCTCAAGGAAAGAGAGGTCCCATTCCGGGTACTCCCGAGATATCCTGGCTTGAACCTCCTCCACACCGAGCTGGAACGCCTCAGCACAGGTCGCATCCTGTTCGCCTCGAAGTAGGGCGAGTTGCCTTTCAGCCTCAGCAACTGACTTCGAAGTGAGGCGACTTGCTTCTCGGTCTCAGCGACCTGGCCTTCAAGCTCCAAGCTCCTCCGGCGACTTGATGCTAGCTCTCCTTGCAGGGTCTCTAATTGACTTTGGCCCTCGAGTTTTGCCTTCTCTATCAATGAGAAAATAGGGGAAGTTAAAGAGATGATATCGTACCTCCCCCTCCTGCCAAGCTATTCTCTCGGTCAATTCCTCGACCTCGCCGAAGGCCCTCAGCTTATCGGCCTTGACCTGCTTGATCCTATCCTTGAGGTCATTGATTCTCGACTGCCTATTGTTAGCTTCTTCCCTGGACTGGGAGAGCTCATCGTCGAGCTTGGCTATTTTCTCCTGATGCCATTTGATCCTACCATCCCTAGCAATAATGCAATGTTGTAGCTGCCGGATCTTCTCCTCCGTCTCATCGAGCATTCTATTCAGGCGACTCCTCTCCTTGGCAACATCTTTCCTTAGCCTGTCCCGACTCTCGTCAAACTGTTTCTTAACAGTTTCATTTCTCCAGCATGCCTAGATCTGATCGCAATAGCTCCGAGCATGCTTCATCATACCTCGTCCGGAGCCCACGTAGCTCCCTAACTTCGAGCCTCAGCTTGGACGCTTTGTCGAGGGCGGCCTGATGCAATCCCCTCGCCTTCACCAAGTTCTCATTGGAGACGTCCAGAACTCATTCGAGTTTATCAGACACCTCCACTTGCAACCGGAGCTCAGCGCTGACTCTCTTGGCCTGGACACTGGCCCTGTTGCCAGGTTCAAGCGCCAGCATAGCGCCCTGGTGATCAAAGTGCTCTGTGAAACAAAACACAAGTAAGAAAGCGCAATCAAGTCAACCAGAAGGCACCCATTACTCTGGAACAGTAACTCACCCGGGAGGCGTAAGACCTAGCGAGCTCCATAAGGGCGGGGTTATCGATTTCAGGGAGGAGGTGGACATCTTCGCCACATTCCGCTGACCAAATGCAGCGTCGATGAGATCCAGGTCTGCGAATTCATTCGCCGAGAGACCCACGCTCGAGTACAATGCCGACCTCATCAGGGCAGCGAACGCCGCCTTGATGGCCGGGTCCAAACTACCAGGATGCACGTCCGAATGACCAGTCCGGACAACCTCAAGCTGAGAAGCCTTCAACCACCTAGCCTCCTTCAGCAAAATTCTGGCCTGGGATTCCTTGGATACCTCAGCCAGCCCAGGTGCCAATATCCCTAAAGCCTCAGTGGGAGAAGCTTCGGTTGGAAGATTCTCATCTTGTCCTTCCCCCTCGTCCAAGGGTTGTTCCTCGATCACCAGCATTTGCTCCTCCCCCACGGGCTCCACCGAAGCCTCAATCCTCTCACCAGCTCCTCCAACCTCTTCAGAAGGAAGCTCTCCAGCAGGAGACTCCTCTCGAGCCTCTGCCACTATCGGCCCAACATCACCGCTCCTTAATCCCTCCAAAGGAGGCCCTTCGACGGTAGGCTCATCCTGAGCCTCAGTGACTACAATCGCCCCCTCCATTTCTCCTACCGAAGCTAGAGACATCTTCTCGCTCGGAGAGGGAACCCCCGGGATACCGACCTCCGCGAACCTGGCAACAACTCATCTCCAGAAGAGGGGACTGTCGGACAAGCCAACGGAGCCTCATCTGAACTGTCCACTATCTCCACCACCGAAGGATAAGGGATCTCAGCGATCCTCCCTGAGTCCTCCTCTGCTCTCTGCTCATCCATTGCGACTATCACTTCTTCCCCCAACAGAGAAAATCCCTCTCTCACTGCCGGCGCTCCCACCTTCTCTTTCTTCGGTGACAAGGAGCGCGGGCTAACCTTGACTCACCTGGCCTCTGGCAAGTGCTCTTCGGAAAGGCGAACCTTCTTCTCAGACTTGCGTCTTTCCCCACTACCAGTCTCTCTTGGATGCTTGCCCAACTCCTTCTTTGTATGGCCCGCCAGCGCAGATCTCTTGGCTACAAGTACAGTGGGCGAACGATCAAACCGAGATATACTTGCTCGAATGAAATCAATAGAAAGGAAAAAAAGGAGAAGACTTACCTTGTGTGTCGATGGGGCTAAGCCCGGTGGAGAAAAGAGCCTCCTCCGATAGTAAGTCATTAGCCAAAAACACTCGGCCATCATGAAGGACCTCTAGGTCCTCCTTCTCCTATTCGGATAGGGTTGGATGCGCTTATATGTCCCTGACAAAGTTTTTCCATCCCCGCGGGAAGTCAGAGCCGATGTTTCCCTCGCAATGAAAAATCGGACCTTCCACTCCTTTATGGACGACGGCTTATCAGTTATCATCTTGAATGATCTCCGAGGTCTGATATAGGACTACTCCGAGTTCCTCCCAGATATCAGATAGTAACAGGCATGGAACAGGGGAAGAGTTACTATTACCTGAACCTGGCTACACATCGAGATAAACCCGATGATACTGCGCCAGCTATTAGGAACCACCACTGTTGGGAAAATGTTTAAAACCTCATAATCTCCTTTACCATGGGGTGAAGGGGAAACCGGAGGCCTGCCTTCAGGCTATCTTCATAAAGAAAAATCCCATGCTCCAGTTCCTGCGAGACCCTATGCTTGGGTTTCGGCAATCGCAAAAGGACATCTGAAGGAACGCCATACTTTGGCATATTCTCCCCAAGTCCTCGACAATAATTTCTGAAACCATGTCGCTGGGACTCACCATGCTGCTAGGTCAAAAGGGACACCGAATGGGGTTACAGAAGAAGCAGGGGAACGAAATTCTCTAAGAAGAAACGAGAAAGCGTTGCAAACAGGAATGGCGCTGCTTCGACCTTGCTTTCCCCCAAAAGAAACCACTTCAAAAGGAAGATAAGGCGTCTCAATCGAAATACCCAGAACCGCCATCGCAAGTGCCATGAAAATCAGGATTTGCTACGTGGCGCTTCCCCAACCGTTGTCCCTAAGAAACGACGGATCCATCCCGTAAAGGTAGGGCGGCGCGCGACATTAATTAGGGCATCATTACGTAGGCTGTCAAATCCAGATCCCTCCATCGGATTGTGCCAACTGGGGCTGTACTCCCTATGCCCGAACCTACACTTCAAACTAGAGAGTGGGGGCATGTGTTGAGGGATAAAATTGCCATTACATTGATAACCGTGCAAGGGGTTAGGATCAGCCCTGACTTCCACTCGCTGCACGGTGCCACAAGAAATGAACCAACCATTATACCTCGATGGATCGAGGCACCTTAGCCCCTCGGTGAACCAAGGATTCCCCGGGTACGGATTACATCTCTATGTCTCGGTCCTAGGCCGAGCGATCCATATGTCTTAGTTCTAATCCTAACGATCCCTATCTCTCGGCCCTAGCCCAAGCTATCCCTATCTCTCGGCCCAGCCCGAGCGATCCCTATGTCTCGGTCCTAGGCCGAGCGATCCATATGTCTCGGTCCTAGTCCGAGCTATCCCTATCTCTCACCCCAGCCCGAGCGATCCCTATGTTTCGGTCCTAGGCCGAGTGATCCATATGTCTTGGTCCTAGTCCGAGCGATCCCTATCTCTGGCCCTAGCCCGAGCGATCCATATCTCTTGGTCCTAGCCCGAGCGGTCTATAACTGGCCTGCCCGAGCAATATCCACACCTCTGCGGAATCAAACTGTCCTTACACCCAGCTTACTCCTTTGTCATACCTTGGTGGACCGAGTCATCAGATACCTTGGCAAACCGAGCCTTTTCATACTTCGGTGGATCAAGTCGTTCTCTGTGCCTCGGCCCGACCAAGGCACTCAGGCACCTACCTCTACGAACTATGATGACCGAACAAGGATCCACATAGGCAATCATGCCTATACTACAGAAATGGCCTAGAGCCTATATGATCACTGAATCTCAAAGCGTCGGATAGCCCTCTTGGCCGTCGATCCTCTAATTAACAAGATACGGATCCCACCAGCCTCACAATAGCCTGATTCGAATCAGCCTCGAATCCCAACAACTTTCAGACCTCTTATGACACGCTCAAAGAATCAGGTGATCGCCTATAAATAGCACAGTCCTAGATTCTCTCAGGTAATGCATTCCTGAGCATTCTCAGCACTACTCTCACTCTATCTCTGCTCACCCCTTTCCGCCATTAAAGCTCTGCTCGGAGCTCCCAAAAGGCCACCCTGGAAGGACTCTTCAGCGAGAGCCTTCTCTCCATATTTTTTCGTTGTTATCTCCGCTGACTTGAGCATCGGAGGGTCTTCCGCAGAGGGCCACCCCCAATGCCTCTTGCATGAGGACTGTTTTGCAGGTCCGCCCAGAAGGAAGCCCAATCTGAAGTTTGACCGCGTCCTAATCAAAGAACGGATCCTAGCAACAACAACAACAATATATATATATATATATATATATAAACGAAATATTTCTTGTTATTACTACACCAAACATCCTTCAGAGGGCCTCTTATAATACAGTTGGGTTCATTATTGGAAGCCCCATTATAGGCTAAGTTACATCCCCTTAATGATTCTAGGATATTGTCCTATTTAAACCTTTAGTAAGGCAATTAGAAAGATTAATATTAATTTTTTACACAAGATAAAAAGACAATGCCATGGATTTCTTGTTCTTTTATAAACTTTTGACTCACCTTTATGTCTGCTTATTTTATAATTCAAAGTTTTTTCTTGCAAAAATTAATTGCAGCTCTATAATCACAGTGGATTGAAACAAGAGGAATAGAAGATAAAATTAAAGGAATTTTTGATAAAAATCTTAGTCATTTGGTCTCAATGCAAGTAGAATCAAGAACAATAAATTCAGTTTCTCTTATACTTCTGGCTAATATGATTTGTTTGACTGATTTCCAAGGCATAATAACACTACCATCAAGAAGGTAATATATAGCCAGAAATTTAACATCAAATGACTTAGAAATCTAGTTAGCATTGCTGTACCCCTTTAATATGGTAGAATAACCAATAAATCTAAGACAATAGGAAATGGTATTTTAAGATACTGAAAAACTCTTTTTAAAGTAATCCAATGAAGCCTACTAGGGTTATCAATAAAGTGACAAGTTTAGAACCAATATGAACAATGTCAGGACTAGTATTATTAGAAAGATATACTAGAGATTCAATGATTTGAGCATATCTTAATTTCTTGATTCATTGATGTTTGAAGTGATTTTAGTTATCATTTCAAAACATTAGCAAGCCACAATGATCGAGGGCACATGGCTTGCAAAACGGGTTAACTTGAACTAAAATTCCAAAACCTTTTATATTTTGCTTACGATGAAAAGGTAAATACACTTCATAGTTGGAACTCCAAATGTATTGTTTTTTAGAAAACTACAAAATAAATTGAATTAGGCACTAACCAAAAAAGTTTTATATTCGAACATAGATAAAATAGGTAGGTAGAGCCAATAATCTAGACATCATATGCACCATCTATAAAGAAATCATTAAATGAGTTGGAGACTGACTTAAAAGTTTACATATTTTAAGTATAACAAATCAGGCAAGTAAAATGTATAGTATGAATACTGAATGCGATATTTTTATTGAAACTATAAAATAGATTGATTTGGACACCAATAAAAGAAAAATCATATTTAGATCATGACAAAAGTATCAATTAGGGTCTATGGTCTAGATATTAAGTTTAATCTAGCACTCTAATTCCACTATTTGATCTATTTAGTTGCACATTAAGTCAAAATCAATATATCAGTTTGGCTAGCTGATCTAATCCATTACGCTTTGATTAAGACCTAATTAAAGTAAATTTAGTCAAATTCATCAATTAGGCTCAATTAAAAGCCAAATATAGTTTTTCCTTCTAATTATCAATACCAAACCACTAATTAGTTCAAAACATTTACAATTGGGTCAAATCCAACACTCTGGCTCGATCAATATAATTAGTTGACACCAACTGAGTAAATATTAACATCTTGGGCTTCACCTATAGAGTTAATTATCAATTATCAAGTTGAATTCAGGGTTCAGGCTCTACTAGTAAATCTAATTATCATTGAATGGGTCTGGCTCAGCTATATGGCTTAATTCCTAGTTCCCTTCCATAGATAAGGTCTAATGCTCTTGGGCTCAAGTTAACGGTAGTGTGGTTTATATACTCAGCCCAGTCTTAATGAACCTAATTCAATGATAACTATTGCTGAAAAATTCAAATTCAATTTGGATGAGTTCGAGCTACAGTTAGACTAAAATCTTAAATACCCAATTTAGGCCATGACAATTGAAAATAAAAGATAGTTATAGCATTAAATTCAAATGGTTGAGTTGGTTTACAGTGTTAGATTAATGTTTTGATATGAAAGGACATGAAGTTAACTAAATAATCCTTTGCTCTTTAAATCTCTCCAAGATTCAAATTTCTTCTCGATTCTGGATTCTAGAAAGAAAAATCCCAAGAATGCCACATGTCACCAAAAGAAGGATCCAAAATTCTAGAGCATCACATGGCACCAAGTGAAAGATCCTTAGATTCTAGATAAAAGAAATTTGTCCATTTTTTTTTTTTTTTTTTTTTTTTGTACAAACGGGAATCACACCACTCTAGGTGACGCAGACCCACACAGTCAGAATACAATATTAAGTTTAGACCAGGATGACACCATTCACCGGGCTTCCAGCACCAGAATCCAGAATGATCAGCAACTCTAGCGGCAATCCAGTCAGCCGCTGAGTTGGCTTCCCTGAAGATATGGCTGATCTGAATACTGTGAACCCCTGTAGGAGAGAACGAATATCAGAGATCAAAGGGTTGGTAGGCAACTGCGCACAATGATCCTGACGAAGCCATCGAATCACCGTGAGAGCATCACCCTCAAGAATAAGACGACGGGCATGGAGACTGCGTATAGCAAAGGAGACTCCAGCCCATGCAGCATAAAGCTCAGCAAGCGGCACCGACGAATCGAGATGTCCAAATCCCCCAGCAGCAATCATAGTACCGTCAGGATCCCGAATGACATAACCCGAACCGGCAGATCTGCCTCGGACACTCCCATCAAAGTTGATTTTAATGGGTGCTAGAAGAGGAAAATCAGGCCATCTTTAATGGGTGCTAGAAGAGGAAAATAAGGCCAAGAAATAACTCCTGCATCTCATGTCTTTTCTTCTATTGGTTTTCAAACATGATTCAAATATAAGTCCCACAAATCGTCCTAATCATTTGTAAAACCAAAATTCATGACCTTAAAGCTTGAGTAACTATTATAATTATTTATTGATAAAAATAATTTTTTAATCCTTAAACTTTCAGCATTATAATTTAATTCTTTATATTTAAAAATATTACATTTCTAATATTTAGTTAAATAAAATTAATTTAAATTAATAGAATAATTAATGTATTAGTAGAAGAAAATCTTTACGTATTCATGTTAAGATAACATACTAATTGTTTCATCAATTTTAATTGATTCAATATTATAAGATATTAAAATTTTAATAAAGAAATTAAATTATAATAATTAAAATTTAAGAAATAAAATGAATTTGAGTGAAAGTTTAAGAATTATAAATATATTTTCATCAATAAAAAAATTATATGGTGTAATTTCTTTAGAAGATATCCTAGAATGTAATTTGTTCATTGACTTGATGAAGCTGATGGCTTGCCATCGTTTGCATCAAAATACTGGGGTAAGGTAGGAGGAGGGCAACTTGACTTATAGTTATTAGATTGCCCGTATGGAGGAGAAAATATTTTCTGGTAGCTAAAAGCATTTGAGCTTTTTTTTTTTTTTTAGGAGTCGTTAGCTCGCATTCAAAGAAGGAGAAAGTCTTAGTACATCACTTCCGATGTAGCATGGTCTGTATTGGACACGATGATTCGTTCGTATGCGAGCCCGTGCCATTAGCGATGCAGGATCCATGGATTGGCTCCATGGTATGGATCTGTGCACGAGCGCATGCTGCATTGGGCATGATGATTCGTTCGTATGCGAATTCATGCATTAGCGATGCAGAATCTATGGGTTGGCTTCATGGTATGAATCTATGTACAAGCAAATCAGCATGTTTGATGCATATCATACTGCACTAGGCAGGTGGACCAAGGCTTTCTCTTTAAAGAAGATCAACTCTTCCTTTGATAGGGGAGGGGACAAGGGACTCGAACCCATGGGCTCCGCGCGTCTAAAGGAAAGGGTTTGGTACGATGGATGGAGCTTAAAACATAAAACAATTAAGGCACCATCATCACAAAAAGTTATACTTTCAAACGATTTCAAATGCAAAAAAGAAATACGCATTGTAATATAGGCTCAGCAAATAGTGGCCCACAATAGGTTTAAAAATATGTTTTTAAGAAACATTTTGTAACTGAGAAAAGGTAGTGTTTAGGTGAACGAATAACAGATTTAAGTCCGTAAAGTCTTTGGTATGGTGCATCAAAAAACCATTGCATCATATTTATACATTAATTATAACTAAGTGTGGTAATTAGATTGGATTGGATTGCATCGACACAAAATCCTAGCATTCAACTATTTGCTAAATATGTCAGAAATTTAAATCTGAATTCAATGTCTTTTATTAAACAAGCAGCATAAAAATAAGAATGGAAATGGCAATCTAATTTTTATTGCTCATATTTGGCTCGCATAACAAGTGAATGGGAATCAAAATAATATATTATATTTTAGTATATTGGAGGAAGCAACTTGTTGTGTAGCTAGCTCAAAATATCTCCATTACTTCTTCGACTGTGATAGCAATCTTCTTCTCTTTTGCAAGATGAATGAAGAGATTGAAATCATTCTTGTAGATGTAGCCATAAAGGGAATAGAAGGAATTGGTGATACACTTAAAAACCTCAATAGTGACTATATGGGAGAAAGAAGATGAGAATATGCCCGAATAGAGAACTAGGACCAAGGGTCTTATACCAATGCCGAATGAAGGGAAGGAAGAAAAGTGGGAAACATAGGACCGTGCAGGGATTGAAGGAAAGACAGAGAGAATCTTAAGGGCTATGACTATCCAAAAGATTCCATTTAACTTAGATGGAGTAGGGCGATGTGTTATGTATACTTGAAGATAGACTTGAGTAATAAAGACCAGAGCTTCTTTTTCGCTAAGGACTTTAACCTCTAATTGTTCAACTTCGGTGCCTTGTCAAGCATTGTATCCGTCACTTCCCTAAGTACTAGCATCATCAATGTCAGTAGTGGCGGCAGTTGTGAAGTTGATTTAGCATCCATAGTAGAAAGAGAAATGAAAGAGAGGAAGAAGAAAGACAACATTGCACACTATTAGCAATGGCAAACTTCAAAGAATGAGAGTTTATGTTGGAATAAAAGTGGCTTCCGAGGGTGGGTGAAATGCCAATCTCCTCAAATATAAGTTTAACATTCCAAATGAAATAACAACAGGCAGACATCTCCGGTGTGCTGACTATGCTGATCTTGAGCTGAGGGTCCGTCAGCGTATTGAGAGATGGCAGGTTATGGACCTATCTATGATGGCTAGGTTAACTATTATTCGAGCTGTTCTCTCTTCCCTTCCTATGTATCTTCTTTCCAACTCTGCCATCCTGATCACCTGTCTCAGGAGATTGAGAGGTGTTTTAGGGATTTCCTCTGGGCCTCTATACAGAAAGGGCATGGTATTCACCTTATGTCTTGGGAAAGGGTCTGCATGCCGATCCAGGATGGTGGCCTGGGGATTCAGTCTTTAAATCGTCAGAAGGGAGGCCCTTTTGGCCAAGCATGCCTCGTGATTCATTCTGGAGCCACAGAGCCTATGGAGCTCTGTTATGAGAGCGAGATATGGTGATTGGACTTCATCCTTGTATATGCAGTTGTCCCTAGGCATTCTCCCTTCTGGAAGGAGGTCTGTCGTCATGAAGATCCATTATGGAAAATACTACGTGGATGATTGATGATGGCTCTTCCATTGAAGTGATTCAGGATTCATGGATCTCTGACATCCCACTATCTCGATGGCCCTCCTTCGTTAGTAGTTATGTCCCCACTAGTTTGAGAGTGAAGGAGCTTATTTCTTCTGATTCTTCCTCTTGGCATGACCCTCTGGTATCCCGTTTTTTCGGGGATGAGCTTGCCCGTCGGATCCGGGCAGGCTTGTAAACGCCGGGGCCGAGAAGGGCCGACCAGGAATGGTCGGGGCCGACTCGGC
>UESW01004464.1:300103-394867 GCA_900491605.1 Calamus simplicifolius | reverse complement strand
CCCGGCGTCTCCTGTTCCGCCGAGTCGGCCAAGGCCATCCCAGGCCGGCCCGACTCGGCCCCGGCGACTCCTGTTCCGCCGAGTCGGCCAAGGCCATCCCCGGCCGACCCAACTCGGCCCCGGCGTCTCCAGTCCCGCCGAGTCGGCCAAGGCCATCCCAGGCCGGCCCGACTCGACCCCGGCATCTCCAGTCCTATCGAGTCGGCCAAGGTCATCCCAGGCCAGCCCGACTCGGCCCCGGCGTCTCCAGTCCCGCCGAGTCGGCCAAGGCCATCCCAGGCCGGCCCGACTCGGCCTCGGCGTCTCCAAGTCCATCGATTCGGCCCCGCCCCGGTACTGCCTCGCCAGCGGGATGGGCCCCAGCCATCTCGGGTCAACCCGGCTTGGCCCTAATAAGATGAGATTTCCTAGTTTCCGCCAGATCAGCCCCAGCGGTTCAAGAAACCGTCTCTCTGACGTGCGCCGTCCGACAGCGCCAGACACGTGCCACCCAACAGCGCCAGACATGCGCCGCCGACAGCGTCGACGCGCGCCGCCCGACAGCCCCGCCAGCTAATGGGGCTAGCCCACTAACCAGCCTAGATTCACGCAAGGGCTCAGCAGATATTTTGACTCCACGCAATCCCACGTGATAATGCCAGGATCAACCCCTATAAAAAGGTGAATCCACCCAGTAAACAGGTATGCGCGATAACCCCCAATATCGCCATCTCAACTCTCAAAGGAATTCCTTCTCCCTGAGATCCCTCTTTACACATAAAACAGGACTCACTCGAGCCCTTCTTCAGCTGTAACCTTAGTCACTAACTTGGTCGTTGGAGGGTCCCGTCGGAGACCCCCTCCGGTCCAGGGACTTCTTTGCTGGCAACCCGGCGAAACGAGGATTCGAGAAGCACCTCCGTTCCCGACGTCCAGGAGAGGTGATTGAGCGTCATCAATCTCCGTTACTTCTTCGACTGTGATAGCAATCTTCTTCTCTTTTGCAAGATGAATGAAGGGATTGAAATCATTCTTGTAGATGTAGCCATAAAGGGAATAGAAGGAATTGGTGATACACTTAAAAACCTCAATAGTGACCATACGGGAGAAAGAAGATGAGAATATGTCTGAATAGAGAACCAGGACCAAGGGTCTTATACCAATGCCGAATGAAGGGAAGGAAGAAAAGTGGGAAACATAGGTGTGATGCCCCTCCTAATAGTCCCACATTGGAAAATTAGGAATTGGTTGAGTGGTTTATAACCGGTTAAGCAAGACGGACAAGATCAACACCAATTGGATCCCTTTTTGAGCTGTGGTGGTCCAAGTTGGTGTGGATCTTGTCCGTCTTGCTTTCTTATAACGAAACGGGCCCGTGGGCCCGGATCGTTACAATAGGACCTTGCAAAGATGAAGGAAAGACAGAGAGAATCTTAAAGGCTATGGCTATCCAAAAGATTCCATTTAACTTAGATGGAGTAGGGCAATATGTTATGTATACTTAAGGATAGACTTGAGTAATAAAGACCAGAGCTGCTTTTTCGCTAAGGACTTTAGCCTCTAATTGTTCAACTTCGGTGCCTTATCAAGCATTGTATCTCACTTCCCTAAGTGCTAGCATCATCAACGTCGGTAGTGGCTGCAGTTGTGAAGTTGATTTAGCATCCATAGTAGAAAGAGAAATGAAAGAGAGGAAGAAGAAAGATAATGTTGCACACCATTAGCAATGGCAAACTTCAAAGAATGAGAGTTTATGTTGGAATAAAAGTGGCTTCCGAGGGTTGGGTGAAATGCCAATCTCCTCAAATATAAGTTTAACATTCCAAATGAAATAACAATGGGAATGAAAACTTCAAGAATCAACCACGTGAAATGGGAATGAGAGTCTTCATTTCCATTCCTCCATCCCTATACCTGTGAATTGAACACGCACTTAGAGTGATAACTAATTAATTCAATACATGAACATGCATAACTCAAAAAACTAAGTATAACAAATTGTTAGATATGTTTGAGATGCATAAGAGTTTAGGATAAAATTACCAAATGGTCATGCAAGACTAGGTAGTGATACAAGAAATTACAAGATATTTTATCCAATAGTATCAAACTAGTGAGTTACAACAAACTTTTAGAATATAAAGTATTTAGTTTTGATTTTTATATATTTTTCACTAATAGCTCACTAAACATATACTTAATTTAATTTTAAAATATATAATATAATATAAATATAATTACTAATCTAATTTGAATGGGGTTTCGGAGGTTATTTGTTTCATGCAACGGTCGATATATCTAAATCCAAATCCGAGCACGATTTTTTTTGGTCTGGCCGAATCGGACCTGTCCGAGTTACTCTCCACTCTGGCGATTCGACTCGGAATCGCCCACCGCATTACACTACTCGCTTTTGCAAGTAAACCTCCGGGCTCCGGCGGCGAAGGGGAAGCGGAGGATTTGGTGATTGAGATTCCGGAGATCAAAGAGAGGCGAGAGGTGGCGACAATGGAGAAAGAGCTGAAGGCGCTTCTCCAGGATATCAAATCGCTGAGGCGATCTCAATCCGATGCCAAATCCCTCAATTCAATCGACGAGGTCTCCCCTCTCTCTTCCCCTTGTTTTTTGATTTTCTTGTTCTAATTTCCTGTTTCATTTTAGTATTTTCGATTCCTTTATGCGTTCCTAATGTTTTTCTCCGATCCGTTTAATGGAATATTTACAGCGTATTTTGCGATCTGATTTGATCTCTCATAATACATTAGTCTTTCGTTCTGATTGGAGAAATATCGATCGATCTGCTTTTCTCATGCGTCGGATCTCTTGACTTGCCGGCAGCTGCAAAGTTCTCTTTTTTTGATAAATTCTTTTACACCACGTGTTCGTTGAATTGCTTAACGATGCCATCATAAACTCATTTATATTGTTTGCCCTTCTTTTTCTTTTGTGGATCCACAATCTTATAGCAAGGCATTATCTAAGATGTTTTTTTTTTGGAAACAAATCACTTATGTGCTTGTTTTTGGATTATCCACCAAACTTTGGTTTTATTACTGTAGATGCAACAGAGAGCGGTGAGAATCTTGAATCTTACGAAGTCTGGGACCTCGCGGCGCTCTAAAGACAAGGTCTTTTCTTGCGAAAACCGTTTCCACCCAAACTCATATGCTAATGGTGGGATATGTGCCCATAAACAAATAAGATTTATTATTTTATTAATTAATTAAAAAAAATTAATATTATTTTTGCATGCATAATTTGATGCTTTATAATATCAAAAAAATTTGAATTATTTAAATATGATTTTAAATATTGTATATAAATATTATATATAAAGGATAATATTTTATAAATATCAAATATTTTAAAATAATCTAAATCTGTTCATAATTATAAATTAAAGTTAGGATTTTTAATTTAAAATTACTAGCGTGGTTCATTACATTCTGAATGAAACGATTTTATCCGGATTGTTGATAATAAAATTATCGGAATGAAAGCGCTTTATAAAATTTGATTATATAAGACTGGAACACGATTAATTATGAATTTTTGATAAATTTTATTGTTAAAATAGAGCATTCAAAATTAATCAATGATGGTCATATATGAATCAATCTTAATTCTGAGTAATTATATACTCCTATTTATTATATTATATTTTTTGGCATGTCAGATAAGACACAGAAATATAATGTCAAATTTTTGGTATATTAAAAATAATAACATAAATAGCTAAAAATATTAAATACAAGATAAAATTCATTCATTCGTAAAGAAGTCAGATGAATGGTTCCCATAAGTGTATAATGTTGCCGCCGGGATCCGTCCTCCGACTCGGGCGCAGTCGATCTCCAGGGAAGAGGGGGCGGACCTGCACAAAAGTCCTCATGCGAGAGGCGTTGGGATTGGTCCTCCGCGGAAGACCCTCCGACGCTTAAGTTAGTGGAGAAGAAATCGGCGATCAACCAGATAATGGGGAGGTGGATCTCTCCGGGAGACCTCTCCGGGGACGGCCAATCGAGAGCCGCCGGAGAGGTCCGTGAGGGTGAGAGCGCACGTATGAGTGTGCCAAAAGATGCGTGTGTCTGTGTAAGGAGATGCGTACCTGAGGGAATCTGGGGGTGTCCAATTTATAGACTGTCATCTGGACCTTGAGCGTCTTCTGGAAGGTTCAGAGGTTGTTAGGATACGGAGGTGGATAGAATCAGGCCGCTGTGGGGCTGTGGAATCCGTACCCTGTTTGTTAGGGGATCGATGGCTGGGAGAGCATCTTGATGTCTCGAGATCCGATCGAGTAGACCCGGGGTAGTTATGATAGGCTTTAGGCCACGTCTCGACATGATTCCTTATCTAGGACGTCGTTCTGGCGAGCCTGGGCTCTCCCGCGTCAGGTTCCGCGGAGGTAGGTATTAGGTTGTGGATCGCTTGATGAAGTCGGGTCACGGAGACTCGGGGGGAAGCGAGCTACAAGAGCTCGGGGAGGAGCCGAGCCATGGAAGCCCGGAAGGGCCGAGCTAGGGAAGCCCGGAAGGGCCGAGCTATGGAGGCTCGGAAGGGCCGGGCTATGGAGGCCCGGAAGGGCCGAGCTAGGGAAGCCCGGAAGGAGCCGAGCTACGGAAGCCCGAAAGGGCCGAGCTGGGGAAGCCCGGAAGGGCCGAGCCATGGAGGCTCGGAAAGGAGCCGAGCTACGGAAGCCCGGAAGGGCCGAGCTGGGGAAGCCCGGAAGGGCCGAGCCATGGAGGCTCGGAAAGGAGCCGAGCTACGGAAGAGGTCGGCCTTAGCCGCCTCGCACGGATATTAATGCAATGTTGATTTTACCCCCAACATATAATAGAGTGCTCAGTTTATGATTTGATTATAAATATATTATTCATTATAGAATCAATGGTACTTATGGACAAAGATATAATTAAAGAGGTTAAAGAAAAATATCTAGTTTTAGTTATGAACCGTTTATGGAGGATTGATTATATAGTGACTATATCAATGGACAATTCAAATCCTTTTGAATATAATTAATTTTATAATTTTGAGAGTGTATTTCCAAATTTTTAATGGAGTAATTTGAAATTAATAATTTTGATATTTTAATTAAGGTGTTAATTGAATGTTAAAATTATTGGAGCTTAAAATTATAATGTCCATAGTTCCTCTGGACGGCTCCATTAAATTATGTGAACTTTATGATAGTTGGGTTGAATTATTAATTTGAAATTAAGAATTCTAAATTAATTTACACATAGAAATTAATTGGATTAATTTTTATTTTAAATAATATGATTATTTAAAATAAATTTAAAATTATTTAAATTAAAATTATACGATGTGCTAGGGAACACATCATAGGCATGTTCCACAAGGAGGATCCATGTGAAAGTTATTTTTATTAAAAAAATATGAAATCGTACGAGAGCTTTCTCTCTCCTTTATCATCCCACGATAAAGATATCAAAAGAAACCAACAATGGATTGTTGGATAGATATATGGAATTATGGGAAAGATTTTCTCTCTTGAACATCACCACACATTAAAGTAATCTTCAAGAGTTGAAAGTTATCCTAATATTTTAATTAATTAATTAATTAAAAAGGGATGGTAGTTATTATTCTCACAATATATAAGATTCATGAAAGAAAAATAATGAAGGATGATTGTCATCATCCACAGAGAGTTTTCTTCTTCATCTTCACTTTATCTCATGAGTTGAGAATACAAAGTGAATAAAAAACTCAGTTGTGTGTGATCTCAACCCAATCAGAAACGCCCACTCGTTCATATTCATTATAATTTGGAGAACGTTTGGAAAGATCCATGGTGATCAAAAGGATTTGATTATTCCCAGGTGGCGTTGGCGGAGTTCAAGACATTTGATGAAAGGTCAATTTCTTAATCTCCTTATTATTTTTATTATTAAATTAATATGGGTATAGATTGCCAAATAAAATATTTTAAGATATGCAATTTGATCCTTATCTCACTTCCGCATATATCTCAAAATCGTTTTGAGATAACCAGCACTAATTGCATCAGCTTTTTAGTAAATTTGATGCTGAGTTAGACCAAGATCAACAATGATTTTTCACGTACAACTAATGAATAAGATATAATGCAATCAAATATAGATGCCCCTAAAAGCTTCTTTATCAAATTCAAAATTATGTCAATGAGTCCAATCGTCGAAGAATCTAATTTCATAGCTTGCTTTGAAAATGTTTCTTGTCTTGTAGAAAATCTCGACCAATAACATCATTTTTGATGTTGCAATAAATCAAATCTTATGGTCTGCCAAAGATACAAATTATCAAGCAAGAACAGTAATATTTATTTGAAATATATGAATAAACTTGATGTAGGCCAGAAACACTCAAACCTCATTGTTAGCTGATCATGGTCCTTCTTACAATAAATCCTATGATTGATGGTCTGAAGGGTGTGTAAATGTGGCTAAACATTATGAAAACTGGATAGAGGTTAATGGATGCATAGGGATTGTGCTAAAGTAAGCTTGAGCACTAAGCCCGCACCTTTCACTGTCACAAGTCTCTCGGTGGCCTTCAGAGCTCTTTAAGGGTTGATGAATGAAAGGCATAATGTGACACTTGACTCACAAGTATTCATTGAGCTTAAGTTTTGCAAATGAGTCAATAACAGGTCAAGTTGCAGTCCAACACAAATCAATCTCAAAGGTCGCATCACCGTAATCCATACAAATTAAATTTCAAACCCAAAAGATGTCTAATATTGAGTGTTATGACTATGACACAGTGGAGTTTGCTAATATGAATAGGTTATTATTTCGTCCTGACCAGGCATGCTGATTCTTCTTAAGATTTCTCTCTCTCTCTCTCTCTCTCTCTCCCTCCCCCCCCCCCCACCCCCCCCCCCCCCCCCACCGCCACCACCTCCCTTTTGGGGGCGGGCGGGCGGTTGTGTGGGAGCAGATGGAATTGAATATTGCTCTCTTTCTCCCATTTTGTTTCACTTTATGTCTATAGTCTGCCTGAACATCTGGTATATGTATTTATGATCATCTATTTTGGACACTACTGCAGTTTAAGAATACCTGTCATTTGAAATAATTCATTCTTGAGAGGTGAGCCCTCTCTACTCACACAATTTTTCCCCCATATAGGTTGGCATGACCAAGACAGATGCTGCTGTCCAGACCCTATCAGATATCAATCCAGATGTTGTTTTGGAGGTAAGTCTTTACATATCGACTATTTATTATTTATTGTTCAGTGCACTATTTCATGCCTTTCTCCTATCCTTTTATGCCTTTCAGAAGTCATCAAGACTTGTCACTTCATTATGTTGTCATGAAGCATGCATTCTTACTGTTCAAGGAGTTATAATGGTATACTTTCTATTAGACCATAGCAGCCAGGCACTTGATCAACTTGCCAGCAATGTTGCATAGACTTGAATGAGAGAGTAGGATTCAGGCATATTTAAGCTTCTAATTGGGCAAGAATGAAAGAGAGCTACTTGCCACATTTATTGCAATTCAAAATCATATTAGAATCATACTAGTTTTTGTCATATTGTATGATAGGAAATTTTGAAGATGATATTTGTTTAATCTTCTATTTGATTGGCATTCTGTTTCTTTTGTTGCTAGAAACTGACTTATTAGTAATAATAAATCACATCAGCATATGCCCCTCAAGATATTAAACATTTCAATATTTCAACCTATTTGGTAAATTTGTAGAGAAGCATGATGCTAGAAAACAAATAATACTTCCATATGCCTTGAAAGATGGCAACCATTGTAAATTATGAAACTTAAGGCTTTTCAGATGCTATTGTTATTATAACTAACGAGCATCAGCATCAGCATCATAAATAATGAATAAGGATGCTAGCATGATGGATGCCATGCCATCTTTTAGGTGCTCCTAGGAAACTGAAAGTGTACGAAACTGAAAGTTTACGCGGATTAAACCACTGCCCTAAAGGAGATTTGGTCCCCTTCTCGTGCAAAGAAAAATTGGACCATACGCTCTCCTCCAAGGTACAACCCGAAAGCCAAAAACTACAATCCGGAAGCCAAAAACTTCAACGTCCGTTGGTGGCACGATCTCAACATGACGCCGATAGTCTTCAAGAAAATTAGAAAGAAGGAATAGAGAGTTGTTGCTTTCATTTTTTCTCATTCTATGAAAGGCTGGGGTGGTGCCCTATTTATAGAATTTTTTTTTCTTTTAATGGGCGTGAGTTTTTTTTTTTTTTCAAAACTGGCGAGCATTTGTTTTTTTTTTAAAAAAAACGACCGGCGTTTTATTTTTTAAAAATAGCCAGCATTTAGTTTTTTAAAAACTGCGGGCGTTTGGTTTTTTTTTTTTTAAACGGCCGGGCGTTAACAATCCCTCACAAAAAAATAAAAACAAAGAATAATAAATAAAAATTTAATATTATTAAATTCAATAAGCAATTTTAAAACTTTGAAATTTTACTATGCTTAGTGCAAGTACCTTTTAGGTTTGAACTTGCATTTAGTCCTAACTCCAAAATTAGCCAAGGCTATAAGAATATGTGCCATTCTACAAAATTATTAATATCTGATCTCCACTGTTAACCATGCTCCAGAAACATCAAAAGTCCACTTCTACTGTCATTGTGGTGGGATTTATTTGAGATTTGTGTTTGACTTGCTCTTGAAAGTCGATTCTTTCACATCTTCAGACCACACAAACAAAAGTATCTGATGTTTCTAATATATCCAACTTACTGATACTTATTGGCATGGTTCCTTCAAGTTGGAAGGGCATGGTTCCTTCAAGTTGGAAGCATGAGTCTAAATAATATGTTTGCTTAGGCATTTCCTGATAGTGTTTTTTTGTTAACAATTAAGTTAAAACTATGCAAGCCTAAGAGAATGCTGAAAACATATGTGGAAAATTCATGAGCTGGTATTTGAACAAGAAAATTAAAATAATGTTCCACGTTTCCTCTGTTGTTCTAGTAGATGGATTTATGAAATAGGATCTGTTAATCATATTTTGCCAGCTTTATACCATGAGCATCAGCTATAAAACTCTGCAACCTGGCTAGTTATATAAGTCTATCAAGGGCTTAGTTGTTGTATCTAAGAAAACTTGCGCAGCTTCAGGACTTATATGAAGGTTTGATTCCCTAGGCTTGAAGTTGGAAGAGGAGTGTGGCGAAAATCACCTCGGAGCATAGATGACAAATTGCGATGCATGTAGTAGTCTTGGTATTTATGCTATCTGATGTTTCAACTATAGAAGCAAGTGAGAGATCTTCTTAAAAGATTCAACTTACCTAAATCCATGGTTAGGAGTTGCCAATATTAATCTGAATGATGTTTTGCTGGCCATTCAAGAAGAAAAGTGAAGTGCATCATCCTTTTATCCTAATTTCTTTTAGTATGTGGGTGAAGTGTGGGTGTCTGGTTGTGTTTGTGTCAGGGGATGATGAAATGATGAATCAAAATAGTATTTTGCAATTGGTAATTGGAATTGGATGATTGATTGATGTGCATATTTCTAAAATGTTAAACTGCTGCAGTGGTTTGGTGACAATGAAGATGATATATAATGTATCTGTATAATAAGGCTTTACAAAGTGGAGTTGGAATGCTAAAAGATTGTTGGCATGAATACAGCTCTCAATGTATCGTGGCAATGCTAACGTGGATGTTGAATATGAGAGAAAGGGTCAAAATGTAGACAAAGCAATGCATTGTGGTATCTTCTGTAACTACAAAGATATGATCCATGCCTGCTTTATGTGACACGGAAATAACATCACAGTTGGCCCTAAAAATGAATGTATGGCTAAGGATGACTCATAAACCTAATTCTGAGTAGTTACAACAAGCTTGATTGTTATGGCTTTGATTATGGTTTATTTATATAGAAGAGTATGAACGAGCAGCAAGCTTTTTGTATCTATAGATAACTTCTGTCAGTGTAGAGAGACTGAACTCTCACTCATCTCATTTTCAAATGTATTATATTCAAATTCTTTGGGAAAATTGTGAAGTGATTGCTCACTAAATTCAACATCTTCAAGTAGGAAATCATCAAGATTGAAATCAATAAATTATCGTCCCTATCACCATAATACACCATCATATGATTGATTTTTAGATGGCTAAAGGGTGGTCTAATTCAAGAGGCTTCTGCCACTGGGTCTAGAGAGGGTTGGATGTACCCTAACCTTACACTTGTTTCAAACCTGTGACCTCCATGTCACAGTGGGAAAACATTACCATTGTGCCAAGGCTCACGTGTGAAGTAGTTGGGATAATTACTTGTGTCACATAGTGATGCTGATATGGTTGTTGAACAGAGGAAAAAATGTAAGACCAGATGAGACAATCTAGTAATCACAAGGATATACCAAAAAAAATAATGTTCCTGTTCATTAAAGGAGTCAAAAAAATGAAGTCTAATATATATTATGTATCATAAAACATTCCCTGGATCCTTATAAAATGATACTTTTGTCCCAAAGCTGTGGCAACTCCATAAAAGAAGCTAGTGCCTCTCATGCGGTGTTTCAATGAGAGACATTTTCATCTATTTCACCATTTAGCTGTATGATAAAAGTATGATTTATTAAATGATGACTGTGTAGTGTCCTAAAATTTTAATTCACACATCCAATTTGATATCATCACCGCAAATTATATATGTGTGTTTATGAATTTTTGATTAATGTCACTTTTGTCCTATTATTTGTTGGTAATTAGAAGGTAGAAAAAAAGAATAGGATATTATAATATCTATTATGATCATCAATGTCAGTCAGGGTTGACTTCATTTAGTATTATCTTTTTACCCTCTTCATATACAACTGTTTTTGGTGGCTAATGCTTTTCTTGTCGTTACAGCTATTCGTTAAACATCACAACCGTGAAAGGGTTTGAAATCTTCATGGAGAGCCTTAAGGCCCTAAGTTCTCAGAAATCTAGATGTAGTACTGGAGTTGGTCTTGTTTTGAGCTGTGTCGACAACTATGAGGCTTGTATGGTTGCGAACCAGGTAATAACTTTTTCTAGGGGAACTTTGCTTTCTTTAGGCTTTGTAAGAAATCCAGAATGATGATTATTTTCCAAATGACAACAAAGTCATTATACTGTTTTGTAATTATCATTTTTTTGCAGCTTTTGGAATTTAATGATACCCTTCTCTTATTGTTCACCATAGGCATTCTAGTTTCCGTTTCGATCTGTTTCTCAAACAGTTGTTACTTTCAGGCATGTAATGAGCTGGGTCAGACATGGATGGGGTCTGGTAACATGCACAATTTTTGAATTTTCAATCATGTTATTTCTGTGACTTTCTGTTTGTTTGCTGAGACATTGGGCTATGTGCCGCTATATCATTGTAATATGTGGCCATGAGCTGTAATTATGGGGTATATTCTGGTAATATTAAATCTCTTACTTTTGCTAATGATTTGTTCTAGAATCTAGCAGTAACTTCACACAAGAAATATTCATGTCACCGCTTCTAGATAGCACCATATAACCAGTATGATGCTGAAGGAAACAGCAAAAATCAAAATCCATTTTGGCTTTTTATAATTTATAAGGAATTTTCTATGCATATAAATGTGTGCATATGAGGATGATTTAAATGCCCCTAGGGTAACTGAGATGCTGATGGCAATTATCATGCTGGCTTATTCAACTCAGTGATGCACATGATCCATAACATCTTACATCTTAAAACTTATATTCACAGCAGAGTTTCAGTGGTTTGGATGGGTCTCAGTCAATAATCAAAGTAAATATTATGATTCTATTATCAAAAAATTATTCATTCCATAATCACTTTATGTGTGGGTAAATTTTGTATGTATTCTTATGTATTCTCTCCAGACATTGTAGAAAATGGTGAACAGTGTGATCTTCAATTTAGATGTCATACCATGTAGTTTGGTTACCAGTCATAGTATAGTTGATGATTGCTATGAATGTCAAAGCAATGAAAACACGCATGAAGATTTAAGTTGGAATATTATACATGTGGTAGAAAAAGAAGCCAGATAAGATCTAAGTTTGGTCAGATGGTGCATGACTTGGGTATGACAGGCTGCCCTCATGCTTGTTCTTTCTCCTCAAAAAAGTGACTTGGTGGCTTGTAAGAAAAGAATATATAAAAGGTTAAATAGCAAAACTGTCTGTATAAGCTTTTAAAAGTATAGGCTGTTGCAAGTCATAGGGACTAAAAAACAAATTTCAGATGCATTGATAGTGTGAGATAGATAAGGATATATGTACAATCCTGAAACCATATTAGGTTCTCACCTCATCCTAACTATAGATTCAGAGCCCTGAGATTCTACTGCAATCTGACAAACTTCTGTGTAGGCAGTGATCCAGAGTACAGTGAAAAGACAGTCAAATGATAATATGCAATCAGTAGGTGGAGTATTGGATGCTTGAAATCTTCAAATTAAGTTCTTTCTTTCTTATGAATCCCTGAAAAAAGGCTTTGAGTTTATCTTAAAAGGAGAACAATGTTCATGGCCATGTGTTTCTCTGCTCATGAGGGAAACATTCCAATAAATCTGCTAGATACAAAAGGTATGCTTGCTACAGCACTAGGCTTACATACATGTAAGGGTAATCTGTACTTTTAAGTATAATATTTTGCAATTATGGTATTGTCTTCTTATGCCTGCAATGAATTCTTCCATTTGTTCCAACATATATTTGTAATAACCCGTCGCTTTCAATGGTCCTAATTTATTACTATCGTTTTACTAATTAATAAGTGATAACGACCCTCCCCTTAAATGTTGAACGCCTGCTTGATGGGAGCAGGCGGTGAAGGGATTTGAGTATAAATAGGGAACCCTTCCTAAGACTTTCAACAAGGTTATTGAAAGAAAATCAAAATAAGCGGAGGCATTGGGTCCCTGATCAAGAGCACATCCTGAGGGCATACACCATCAGAGTGCGATGGCTCATTGATTGGAAGAACTCAATCAAGATCCATCGAGAGGATCCATCGAGAGGAGGAAGATCAAGATCCCGTGCAGCTGATTCAAAGAAGATCGAATTCCTTACCCTCATCGGAAAGAAAATTAAAATAATGGCTGGAGGTATTTATCGATCTTAACTTGCATGATATATATTGATATCGTATTTCCGCATATTTGATATCGTGATCAATATATTTAAATTAAGTCTAACATTTGGTATCAGAGCCTTTATTAAACCTCTGCCTTATTTTGTGAGTGTTTCCATCAAAGTTTCTCTTTTCAAGCAATTTATGCCGCGTGTTTTCCGTTTTCAGTTTTTCGGATCTCAGGTTTTGATTTTTGCTCAGTTCTGATTTTGTTCACAGAATTGAGCAGAAACCATTAAACCTATCTCAGATTTCGATTTTTGCGGAAACAAAACGTGGCCTCTTCCTTTTCTATTAAAGATTTCTTTCTGGCATTAAAGGTTTCTCGGATTTCTTTTTGGTATTAAAGAGATAGCATTAAAGAAAGGAAGAAAAAAAATGTAGCATTAAAAAAGGAAAAGTAAAGAAAGGAAATGCAGCGGAAACGTGGCTTCCATAACCACATGCGGTGACATATTAAAAAGAGAGAAAACGTGGCCTGTTTCGGTTTTCGATTTTCTCGCTTATGGTCTTTCCGTTCTCTCACGGGATTTAAAATCTGGATTGGTTGAATTTTAAATGCATTTATTATCTGTTTAATGTTTTATTAAATCATGTGACATGATTTGTTTTATCATTTGTTTCTTAAGTTTAAATTTTTGTATTAAAATACGCCTCCTGAGTCTCTATGCCTACGGTGTTTTGCATAGACTGGCCCAAGGGAATAATGAGCTACGGCCGGACGTGTTTTAATTAACAAAAAATTTTCTTAAGATGATAATTTAAAATTCATTAAATAGATAATTGAAATGTTGTCTCCTGTTCTGCATACTAGATTTATTCTATGCATGAATTTGGTGGTAGTGTAAAAATCACAGTGCAAATCCTTTCAAGGTCTGATTGGTCAGTTGGTGTCTAGAAAGGTAAGAGATTGTGGTTACTTAATTGGTTCCGTTGACTGACCTAAGGAAAGCAACGGGGGGACCCCCACTTCTCTTTCACTGGCCTGGCCAATTTGACTAACTCAGATCTTGATTTGGAAATGTTACGTTGATTAAGATCACTACCTAATAATCATGCTAAATTGGTTAATCTATATGCATATAATATTCATGTCATGTGATCAATATGATTTTGATTAATTGAGGAGTAGCCACAGCATCTTTGATTAATCAAAATTATATATTGAGTTGCAAAGATCACATAAAGGTTAGATGACATTAATTGTGACTAATTATATTAATGTAATGAATCTTATCCCACAGGAATTTTTGTTGCACTAATATAATTAATTAGGATGCGATAACAAATTATTTTCTTAATTACCCACAGGAATTAAGAAAGGAATATAATTTGTTAGTCACATCATTAAGTTAATGAGTCTATTTGAGTATAATAACTTAGCCCACAGGTAGTTATTGTATGTTATTGATTCATGTTATTGCATGTTTACATTGGTAAAATATGACATCAAGTTATATGCCTCAAATTCAATTACATGAACATGATTTTATTTTATGCAGCTATTTTGCCTGTTAATATTTCTGATATGAAATGTGACGTTCCGATTTAAGTGGTGATAATTATAAATTATGGAAGGAGAGAATTCTTCTTCAATTAGGGTGCATGGATATTGACTATGCTATCAGGAAGGATGAACCACATTCAGTTACATCTACTAGCACTCAGGCTGAGATTGCTGCGTATGAACGATGGGAACGGTCCAATCGCCTCAGTATGATGTTCATACGTACTAAAATTTCTGCTAGTATACGTGGTTCAATTCCTGAGTGCAAAAATGTCAAGGAACTTCTGAAGGCTATTGATGCACAATTTGAGTCTTCAGATAAGGCAATGGCTAGCACCCTAATGACAAAATTATCATCAATGAAGCTCACTACGGTTGGAGGTGTGCGTGAGCACATCATGAAGATGAGGGACATTGCGGCTCAGTTGAAATCCCTAGAGGTTGAGATGTCAGAATCTTTCTTGGTGCACTTTATTTTGAGCTCACTCCCACAGCATATAGTCCCTTCAAAATATCTTACAACACACATAAGGACAAATGGTCAATTAATGAACTTCTGACCATGTGTGTTCAAGAGGAAGGGAGGCTGATTTTAGAAATGGGAGAAAGTGCACATTTAGTCACTCAGAGAAAGACTAAAGCTCCCAAAGCCAAACGCAAAGGAAAGGGTAAAGTATCCATCCATACAGAAGACAAGAAGGAGTCCAAGTGCTTCTTTTGCAAGAAGAAAGGGCATATAAAGAAAGATTGTTCAAATTCAAAGCTTGGCTTGACAAGAAAGGTACTCTAACCTCATTCGTATGTCATGAATCCAATTTGGTTATATGTCATAACACATGGTGGATTGATTCTGGTTCTACAATCCATGTTTCAAATACCTTGCAGGGTTTTCTAAATCAAAGGAAACCATTGGGAAGTGAACAAAGCATCTATTCAGGAAACAAGATGGGTTCACATGTGGAAGCAATTGGAACGTGCAGACTTATTTTACATTCTGGTTTTGTTTTGGATTTGGAAAAGACATTTTATATTCCAAGTTTCTCTAGAAATTTGATTTCAGTGTCAAGGCTTGTACCAGCAGGATACTCCTTTAATTTTAATAAAAGCTCTGTTGATTTATTTTATAAATCTAAGCTTATTGGGAATGGTACATTGTCAGACAATCTTTTCCAAATTAATTTGAAAAATAATACCACCTATAATGTGATGCACGCCCAAACTGGTATGAAAAGATGTGTTATAAATGAGAATTCCTCTATTTTGTGGCATCGGAGATTAGGTCATATCTCCATTGAGAGAATTAAAAGATTAGTAAAAGATGGAGTACTTGATACTCTTGATTTTACTGATTTTGACACTTGTGTGGACTGCATAAAGGGAAAGCAAACCAACAAGTCCAAGAAAATGCCAAGAGAAGTTCGGAAATACTGGAGATCATACATACGGATATCTGTAGCCCAGATATGGATTCGTATGGTCAGAGATACTTCATCTCATTTATTGATGACTATTCACGATATATGTATCTCTACCTACTTCATAATAAGAACGAAGCATTAGATGCCTTTAAGGTATTTAAGGCAGAAGTAGAGAAACAATGCGGCAAGCAAATTAAAATCGTGAGGTCAGATAGAGGTGGAGAATATTATGGTAGATACACTGAGAATGGACAAGCACCTGGTCCGTTTGCTCGGTTTCTTGAAGAAAATGGAAATTGTTGCACAATACACCATGCCAGGGTCTCCTGACCAAAACGGTGTAGCTGAAAGGAGAAACCGGACATTATTGGACATGGTAAGGAGCATGATTGTCAGCTCTAACTTACCTAAATCCTTGTGGACTGAAGCTCTTAAAACTGCTGCGTATATATTGAATCGGGTTCCAACCAAGGCTGTTTCCAAAACGCCATTTGAGTTATTTAAAGGTTGGAAACCAAGTCTGCAACATATACGTGTTTGGGGATGCCCATCTGAAGTAAGAGTCTATAATCCACAAGAAAAGAAACTAGACCCAAGGACTATTAGTGGATACTTTATTGGATATGCTGAGAAGTCCAAGGGTTATAGATTTTATTGTCCATCTCACAGCACTAGGATTGTGGAATCAAGAAATGCAAAATTTCTTGAGAATGACTTGATCAGTGGGAGTGATCAATCTCAGTATTTGGCTTCTTCTGAGAAAGATCATTCAGTTATTCCAGCTTCCACTTCAAGTGAGGGATTGGTTGTTATTTATAGCACTCCTCAAACTCAATTAAGTGCCCAACAACCAGTCATTGAGATTTCACAAGCTGATGGTAATCTAGAAGATCGTGTTGTTCATCAACAATCAGTTGTGCAAGATACTCCTCAAGAGGTCATTGACACAACATTAAGAAGATCAACTAGAATAAAGAAATCAGCAATTCCTAGTGATTATGTTGTGTATCTACATGAATCTGACTATAACATTGGAGCCGAAAATGATCCTGAAACGTTTTCACAAGCCATGAGTTCTAAGGAATCAAACTTGTGGTTCAATGCCATGAAGGACGAGATGGAATCTATGGCATCTAATCGAGTCTGGGATCTTGTTGAGTTGCCTGATGGTGTAAAAGCCATTGGATGTAGATGGATCTTCAAAATAAAGAAAGACTCACAAGGCAACATTGAGAGATATAAAGCAAGACTCGTTGCCAAAGGATTCACTCAGAGGGAAGGAATCGACTACACGGAGACATTTTCTCCTGTATCCAAGAAAGACTCTCTCCGAATAATTATGGCATTGGTAGCTCATTTTGATTTTGAGTTACATCAAATGGATGTGAAGACCGCATTCCTTAATGGAGATCTAGAGGAAGAGGTTTACATGAAACAGCCTGAAGGATTTTCCTCTAGTGATGGTGAGCATTTGGTTTGCAAGCTTAAGAAATCCATATATGGATTGAAACAAGCCTCACGTCAGTGGTATTTAAAATTTCATGATGTGATCTCTTCCTTTGGTTTTGAAGAGAACATCATGGATCAATGTATATACCAGAAGGTTAGTGGGAGCAAAATTTGTTTCTTGGTCCTATATGTGGATGACATTCTACTTGCAACCAATGATAAAGGGTTGCTATATGAGGTGAAACAATTTCTCTCCAAAAATTTTGATATGAAAGATATGAGTGAGGCATCTTATGTCATTGGCATTAAGATCCATAGAGAAAGATCTCGAGGCATTTTGGGATTGTCTCAAGAAACTTATATCAATAAAGTCTTGGAGAGATTTCAGATGAAAAATTGTTCACCAAGTGTTGCACCTATAGTGAAGGGTGACAAGTTCGCTTTGAACCAGTGCCCTAAAAATGAACTTGAACGGGAACAGATGCACAACATTCCATATGCTTCAGCTGTTGGAAGCCTAATGTATGCTCAGGTTTGCACAAGACCTGACATTGCATTTGCAGTAGGAATGTTGGGAAGATATCAGAGTAATCCAGGTTTAGACCACTGGAGAGCTGCTAAAAAGGTCATGAGGTATCTTCAAGGGACCAAGGACTACATGCTCATGTATAGACAAACTGATCATTTTGAGATAGAGGGCTACTCAGATTCGGACTTTGCTGGCTGCGTTGATTCTCGGAAATCAACATCAGGATTTATATTTATGTTAGCTGTGGAGCCATATCATGGAGGAGTGCAAAGCAGACTTGACTGCTACCTCTACTATGGAAGCGGAGTTCGTTGCTTGTTTTGAGGCTACATCGCAAGGTGTATGGTTGAAGAGTTTCATCTCAGGGCTTAGAATTGTTGACTCTATTACTAGGCCAATTAAATTGTACTGTGACAATTCAGCTGCTGTATTTTTGGCTAAAAACCATAAGAGTGGTAGTCGAAGTAAACATATCGACATTAAGTATTTAGCCATAAGAGAACGTGTTAAAGAAATAAAGTGGTCATAGAACACGTTAGCACTGAATTGATGATAGCTGATCCTTTGACTAAAGGCATGCCAATTAAGAATTTTAAGGATCATGTGATAAGAATGGGAGTTGGTTCCATGATATAATTGTATGGATAACAATTTGTACTAAGAAACTCTTATTTCAATTATTTGTTTATTTCTCATTCAGGTGTACACGTTATTTGACTTTTGAGAAATGATAAACTTTTCTTTTGGACTCTGAATAAACATATGGTTTATTCATTATGTTATGTTGTCACATTTGGAATAGTGGTAAAGAAATTGAATGCATTGTAATACATAGAAGATAATACTCAATTATAGAGGACCTATCGTTATGATTCATGTATTTAGTTTCTTGTTTAGTGTTGATAAAATATACGGACCAAGTGGGAGAATGCAATAACCCGTCGCTTTCAATGGTCCTAATTTTATTACTATCGTTTCACTAATTAATAAGTGATAACGGTCCCCTCCCCTTAAATGTTGAACGCCTGCTTGATGGGAGCAGGCGGTGAAGGGATTTGAGTATAAATAGGGAACCCTTCCTAAGGCTTTCAAAAGGTTATCGAAAGAAAACCAAAATAAGCGGAGGCATTGAGTCCCTGATCAAGAGCACATCCTGAGGGCATACACCATCAGAGTGCGATGGCTCATTGATTGGAAGAACTCAATCAAGATCCATCGAGAGAATCAATCAAGAGGAGGAAGATCAAGATCCCGTGCAGCTAATTCAAAGAAGATCGAATTCCTTACCCTCGTCGGAAAGAAAATTAAAATAATGGCTGGAGGTATTTATCGATCTTAACTTGCATGATAAATATATTAATATCGTATTTCGCATATTTGATATCGTGATCAATATATTTAAATTAAGTCTAACAATATTTTGCCTTGTTTGTTCAGTTATACATTGGCTTCTACACTCCATTGCTCCCCAGCCCATGCCATCTCCTGCTTCACCATCAAGAAGATCATCCAGCAAAAATATCTAGAGACACTGACATTCTGGGGTTGCCCTGGTCTATCGTCTCTAGTCCATTAATAAGAGTGTCCACTGCCTGAATTGACAGCCAACCTTGGCCCGGTCTGTCCTCACTGCACCATTGACTTAAGATAAAGCAAATGCAAAAGCTTTAGACCTTGTTTTAAGCCAGAAGAACAGCCCCCTGATTCATATGTTGTGAAGTTGATATCTCCAGCTTTATTTTTCTTGAGTTATATGTATGTTGTAAACATCTTTTTCTTTGCAACCATCTTCTAGTAAAAGAATGGGAAGTCTATACTTCAGAAAGCACTTATCTTTACCTTTTTTTTTCGAAAAAGTTAGCTGCTGATATTGTAGCAAGAAAGTTCAACTCATTGCTGATTTAGAATATGGGCATTAAATTATTTCTTTTCTATTTTTCTGAGAAAGCTAAAGTCTGATGCGGAATATGAGTCATTGAATGGATTGGCCTATGATATATCAGCTGCACTGTGGGAAAGAATAAAGGAACGAACTGAAATTTGAGATTTTTGATGGCAGGTGTATCTGTAGATGCTGTTTCAGGTCATATACAACTGCTGATTCCTGGAGAAACTGCTTGTTTTGCATGTGCCCCTCCTTTGGTAAGTTAGTTGACCTTTGTCCATGGTTCAATAACCTAGCATCTCTCCATATGCTCCGATGAAGATCCAAGTTAAAGTTAAATTATTGGTTTTGCCATCATTTTGGATTGTTAGACTGTAAGAAAATGTTGATGAAATCTAATATATTATAGGTTGTAGCATCTGGAGTGGATGAACGTACACTCAAGAGAGAAGGTGTATGTGCTGCATCTTTGCCAACAACCATTGTGAGGAGACTTTTCTTTTCCTTCTCACTTGTCTTCTTGTTTCACTTTGATGAGGGGAAAATTAACATCAAGGTGTTTTAGGCTCATTTTGATTTCAAGAAGCAGCTATTAATCTTTCTCAAAATCATTCAATTAAACTTATGATATTTTTAAAAATTGTGTCAACGATCATATATGTTACTTGTCCAGCTCATGATTGGAAGCATTGTATTGTCATGCATGGAGTAATAGAACGAGGAATATCAGTTAGAAAAACTGTAGCATATTTATATATATCTAGTTGTATGGTATATTGGATTCATGCTGTAAAGTATGATTATAATTTTATGCTAGTTATCAATATAATGCAACATTCCTTTATCTAGGCTTGGAACAAGTTGTGTGTAAAAGTTTGCACATAGGCGGAACTAATACCGATTGTAATAAAGAAAGATTTGAAATCTTTATATTTTATTAAAAATATGACTTAAAATAAAAAAAAATGAAAAAAAAGAATTTATGTAGCTAATCGCAACTAGCTTGAAATTAAAGCTTTACTTTTATGTTATTGTTGTTGTTGTATGGTATATATTTTCTATCCAAATACTTTGAGCACGTCTTGTGTGACAGGGTGTCGTCAGCTATAGTTCTAGATGCTGGGTTGTTTATATAACCCATTTACATACATCCCTCTAGACATTTCTAGTCTAGGATTCTCAATGTATTTTGTTGGATATTTGGGATACCTCAACAAGCAAGCCTTGTGCCATCCACATAGGAACATCTTTCTAAATCCACATATAACACATTGATGTTTGAAAACATGAATCCTATGGTGTCAATTCTTAAGCAAGGCTGTTATTGCAAAACTTGAAAGATATGAGACTTTACTGGGTTACGCATAATTTTTTTACATGTGAAATGCATAGAACGAATGCAATACCCAAGGGTTCATGAGTTTTGTGGCCCTAATCCATATATTAGCTTTTCCCATCATAGGAAAAGTCTTTGTGCACCGTGTGAGGTGATTGGCCACGCACGCATATGACCGCGTATGCATCAAGGGCATTCTTATTATTTTCACACCATACGATCAATCAATATGCGCACGATCAATCATCGCGCACAGTGCACACCGAAAGAGTTTCCTCTTTATATAAACTTAACTTGCTCGTAACTACGAAGACACTTTCTCCTCATGTCACAAAAGAAATTCTTTAAATTAATTTTAAAAATTTAATTTTTTAATTTTTAAAATTAATTTTATTTTTTATTTATTTTTTAAATTTATTTTTAAAATATTAAATTAAATTAATTAATTTTTTAATTAATTTTTTATTTTTAAATTAATTTTTTAAATATTAAATTAAATTAATTAAAAAATATTTAATTTTTATTTTTTAAGTAATTTAATTTAAATTTTTAAATTAATTTTTTTTTTAAAATTATTTTTTTTATTTTTAAAATTATTTTTAAATTTATTTTTAAGTATTAAATTTAAATTTTAGCTTTATAATTTTTTTTTTTTTTAATTAATTTTTTAAAAATTTTTTATTTTTTTTTTTTTCCATTACTTTATTAATTTTTTATTTGTCATTAATTTCTTTTAAATTTATTTTAATTATTTAATATTAATAAATTATTATCAATTAGTCATTAATCTTAATTATTTTATATAATAAATTAAAAATAAATTATTTTTAAATATAATAAATATGATAATTGAAGTTTAAGAATCAAAGAAAATTTGAATATATGTTTAGATTAAAAATATTTTATCTTAAAATATTATTTAGTATTATACTATGTAAATACTTTGTTAGGGATTTTGAGGTATTTTAAAATTTTTAATCGATTTGTTTAATTGACTTTTTAGGGATTTTGAGATTTGTTATATGATTGGTTCCTTGTCGTCCCCCAAGTAATCATATCCTGTAACATACCTGTGCATACCAAACCAGTCCATTGACAATCCATCCAGTAGTAATCTATCTTATAGGTAATCTACGTTACCATTTAGATTGCTAGCAATGCACCAAACCAACCTAAGAGTACATATGTTGCTTTTAGTTTCATTCAAGCCGGAGTTGTTAGCTATAGTAATTTAGCAAGAATTTTGCAGTGCCTTGTATTGTGGGATTTTTCTTTGGCACGTTTGCTTATTTTTTTGCAAAACATTGTCGGTATTCTTAGAGGTGTTTATTTGTTTTTTTTCCATTTGGAAATGTTCTGCTTTCTTCCATCATCTTTTTATTGTTGTCTATGAAAAAAAAAAAAACTCACGGGTGTTATTTGGGTCTACTGAGGATTACGTAGAATTCAAGTTCAATCCATAATATTAAGATTTAGAATAAATTAGATTGGATCATGTTTACATCTAAGTATCAAACTATTATTCTATAGTTAAAGTTTAGCAACTGATAATCAATATATATTTGTTAAATAAATAATTAAATGACTAAAAAGTCAATTAAAACTTTAATTTTTTTTAAAAAAAATTAATTGTAACTAAATAATTTTTTTAAGTTTATAAATTATGATATTTAAAATATTATTCATATACTAAAAGCATTACAAATAAGAATTTATCAAAATAAATAATAAAATATAATATTTAGATAAAATAAAAAGTGGAGATTAATTGTTAAGGTGAGAAAGAGAATGGGTTCAAATTGAAGTTTATTTAATAAATTGATAAAAATAATTAGATTAAAGGAAAAAAAAGTTTATAAAATTAAGATTATGATTAAGTCAAATTAGGTTTAAATTGAGCCGAGTCAAAAAATAAAATAATACAAAATGCATATTTGATCCAAAATTAGATCAAATCCAATTTCTAAATCTAACCCAACCCATAGGTCTTTATAAGGATTAGATCGAGTGATGGATATATCTAACCTATTTACAGCCTTAATGGATTACTTTGAAAGCTAAGACTACACATACTTGTATAAAAGAGGAATTTATAGTATACTATATGAATTATGACTCGTGTTATTACATATATGGAAACATATCTTTAATGAGCTTATGAATTTCCATTGAAACTCTAATAAAATTGTTCATTTTGGATTAAATTCGTAGCAATACTGATGAATAAAAAATAGCTGAAATCTCTTAATTTTTGCCTTTTCTATATATTTCAAAAAGGTACATTTCCAGTGTTAAATATATTAAACAAATCTAAACAATACTTGAATTTGGATATCGAAAAGGCTTAATCAACATATTAGCTCTAATATCAGTTTGTTGTACTCAGGATAAGTCCTAATACTATTTATTGCGCATAAGAGAGAAGGAATCAATAAAAATAAAAAAGAAAATAGTCAAAAGAGTACGCATAGGATTTAATATGGTTTGGCTAGTTTTTATGTTTTAGAAACGAAAAAAAGCAAAAAAAAATTATATAAGAAAATTATGAGGATTATTTTATTACTAGATATCTCTTACAAAACCCGCATTCATTTACATTCTTCATCAGAAATACTCTTTTACAAAACCGTGGACTCATAACAATCAACATAATCCTCTCTTTTAACTCTCTAAATAACGTACTATATTTTAAATTTTGCTTAAGATCAGGACTATATATATGTTTATATGGAAGGGGATTGGGGGAATCGAGAATACAGAAAATGGGTTAGGACTTGTATCCAGTCTTCGTTCTTTCTCCCGAGAAAAATAAAACAAATTGTTACGTGCTACAAACGGTTTTTTTATTATTATTACTATAGGCGACGGGTAATCATGTTAGTCTAGCCTAAGCCAATTTTGATAGGTTAAAAAATCATATTTGTTTAAGTACGATAGGGCAGAGGTCCTTCTGTTTTCAAATTCAAAACCTAAAATAATAGATTACAAAGACGCCACTCAGTCAGCCATAGAGTTGACTTTTCAGTAGACATGACGTATCTGTACTATGTGAACATCTCGAAAGGTAGATTAGATATTATGGAGCAAAGGATTGATTGGAACATGATCGAAATCGTCGGATGATAGCAAGAGAGTAAAAGACTGAGTATGAAGGATCGAGTAGCATAGAAAATACTAGCCCAAACTGCATAACCCTTTATTTGGATGAAGAAAAAACTAGGAATGAAAGAAAATGAAATTTACTTTGTTTGGATAGAGAGAAAGTAGGAAGGAAAGAAAATTAGAAAGGAAACAGAGGAAAAAAAGTAGTGGGCCCCACATAAAAGTTTTCTCTCTAAAACTGAAGAGATTTCGGAGAGAAAACTAAAAAGTGCTCTTATATATATATATTTTTAATCCAATATTGATCCTTTCAAAAAACAACTGATGCATTTTTAATCATCTATAATAAGGATATTTTGTTATTATAAATTATCAACTTTCTTTCCTTTCTATTTTTCTCCCACTCATCCAGAAGGAGAGAAATATTTTCTCTTCAATTTTTTTTTCTTCCACTTTTCTCTCCTTCCCGTCTTTCCTTCTAATTTTCTCTTCATCCAAACAGAGCATAAAGCTTAAATAAAGAAACAGAGAAACCTAAAAGATCAGTTTTTTCATCGCTAATATTGCTTTATTAATATTATAAATAATAAATACTGAACCTATTAATCTGCCTAGAACGTTTTCACCGAAGTTGATTTTAACGAAGGGATTCATCATCGAAACCTTCGATGATTTGGCATAGCGGGCGAGGTTTAGCGCTCGCACGGATGACGGACGGAGTCATACTAATGCCATCCGAACTCGAGTCCTTTTCATTCGAGTCAATTGATCGCAACCGTCCATCTTCTACCGTCATCCCAACCGCAAACCATGTTGCCCTATGTAATCACCGCACGAACCCTTTCAAGTTTCACGCGTTCAATCCATCGCATCTCCGATACTAGTAGACACCGGGCGAAGGTTCCCGACTCCCCCTGCCTTCTCTTCGAAACCAAGCCCAGCGATACCCGCTCTCTCCCATGGAGGAATCCGCCCAATTCGAAACCCTAGTTTCCTACCCCCCAAACCCTCGTTCCCTCCAACCCGTCGCCCCAAACCCTAGATCCCCGCAACCCCCCTCCACCCGCCCCTCCCGAAACCCTCGACACTCACGACCGCTCCTCCCCTTCCCCTCACCCCGAAACGCTTCCTCGTAACCCCAGACGGCCGCCGCCGAGAGGCCGTTGGTCTCCGAGAACGGCCAGGCCGCCGTAACCCGCAGCGGAACCGACAAGGATATGTCGGGCGGGGAGGAGGAGACCAGCAGCCGCCGGCGCCGCCGCAGTCGCTGGGACCCCCCGGCGGAGTCCGATGATGGCTCTACGGGTGGCCGAAAGAGGAAGTCCCGGTGGGCCGACGAGGAGCCGAAGCCGGTCGTCCAGTTTCCGGACTTCATGAAGGAATTCACCGCCGACCTTGACCCCGAGGTCCAGGCCCTCACATTAGGCTCCTCGAGATCAACCGCCTCCTCCAGTCCGGAATGCCCCTCGATGACCGTCCGGAGGGTGCCCGGTCCCCGTCCCCCGAGCCGATTTACGACAACATGGGCATCAGGATCAACACCAGGGAGTATCGCGCACGCGAGCGGCTCACCAAGGAGCGGCAGGATATCATCTTCCTTCTCATCCGGAAGAACCCAGCCTTCAAGCCTCCGGCTGACTACCGCCCTCCCAAGCTCCAGAAGAAGCTCTACATCCCATGAAAGAGTACCCGGGGTACAACTTTATCGGCCTCATCATCGGGCCGAGGGGCAACACCCAGAAGAGGATGGAGAAAGAGACCGGCGCCAAGATTGTGATCCGGGGCAAAGGGTCGATCAAAGAGGGGAGATTGCAGCAGAAGAGGGACGTGAAGCCGGACCCCTCGGAAAATGAGGACTTGCACGTCTTGGTCGAGGCGGAGACTCAGGAGGCTTTGGACGCAGCTGCTGGGATGGTGCAGAAGCTCTTGACGCCTGTCGACGAAGTATTGAATGAACACAAGAGGCAGCAGCTGCGAGAGCTCGCCGCGCTCAATGGAACAATCAGGGACGACGAGTTCTGTAGGCTGTGCGGCGAGCCCGGGCACCGGCAGTACGCCTGCCCTGCCCGAGCCACAACTTTTAAGAGCGAAGTCCAGTGCAAGATTTGTGGTGACGGAGGGCACCCTACGATAGATTGCCCAATGAAAGGATCGGGGACGAAGATGGACGATGAGTACCAGAACTTCCTGGCGGAGCTTGGCGGGACTGCTCCGGATTCTCTAACTAAGCGGAGCCCAGCATTGGCCATCGGTTCAGGCTCTTCGGGGAGCAATCCACCTTGGGCTGGTGGCAGTGGTGCTGGGGCCACGGCGGGCGCTGCAGCGGCCAATGGGATCAAGAAGGAATACGACGAGACGAACTTGTATATAGGATATCTGCCACCCACTTTCGATGATGACGGACTGATTGGATTGTTCTCCTCGTTCGGGAATATTGTGATGGCTAAGGTTATCAAGGATAGGACCACTGGGTTGAGCAAAGGTTATGGCTTTGTGAAGTACGAGGATGTTTCTATGGCTAATGCCGCGATAGCTGCAATGAATGGGTATCATCTAGAAGGCAGAGTTATTGCTGTAAGAGTAGCAGGCAAGCCTCCTCAGCCTGCCGTGCCACCCGGTCCTCCAGCTCATGCTGCACCTGCGTATCCTTCTCAACAGTATATGGCTGGTGGGCCTGTCGCAAACCCTCCACCACCACCTGGTAGTTATGCACCAGTTCCATGGGGTCCTCCCATGCCCCCACCATATGCTTCATATCCTCCGCCACCACCGCCGGGTTCAAACATGTACACCCCTGTTCAAGGCCAGTCTGTGCCACCTTATGGCATGCAATACCCTCCGGCTCAAACTGTTCCTCCTGGCACAGCACTGGAACAAACCGCTCCTCCCGGCACTGCACCTCAAACTGCATCTTCAAGTGAATTAACGGAGAATTATCCTTTTGGGGTGCAACCACAAAGCACTACCACACCAGTCCAGCCTGTACTGAACTGTGTCTACGGCAGCACCATTTCTTCAATGTATCCACCACCTCCTCCTCCTCCTTATGGGTATACACCTTATTACTCTACAGTTACACCGGTGCCACCTCCGGCTGTTGATCCCACTCAGACCATTGCAAATGCTCCATGGGCCTCCAATCCACCAGCACCTCAGCCTGCTTCCAGTGCAGAACAATTGACTACTTACGGTGCTGACACAGAGTATGAGAAATCCATGTCAGCTATGAAGTGACGTTGATCAGCATGCATTTTGCTTCTGCAGAGAAAGGTAAGGCTTTAGGTTTCCCATAGTTGCTCTTTCTTACATCATATCATAGTCAAGCCATGATTAACTGCAAAGATTAATTTTATGAATTAATAATTTTGATAAACCATTAGCTTTGGAAAATTGTCACGGATTTTATAACTCAAGTCATGTAGAACATGAACTAGGGAGAATACACGCATAAGAAGTGATTCATAAGCGTATATCCTTTATTATAGCATTCAACATTTCTTGTTTCTTATTGAGCAGGAGGCATTTTCAGCTAAGTTTGTCTGGAAACAGCCGTGCTGAGCTTCCATTTGGCCCATTTTCTTTGCATGACCTCATAATTGCAGTACATTATTTTGCACATTGTTGTTTTGTTACATTCATGTTTTGGCATTTCTTAACTTTGGATACTGGTGGTGATCAAATTTTTTGGCAGGCTTGAGGTTTCTTGGAGCTATTGTCAACCAGATTTATTTCCTCTTGCTCACCTAGTTGGAAGTTTGGAACTCACATCTTTAACCTTGCTGTACTCTTATGATCATTGCAGAGACTTCTGGGCTGAAGGAACCGATCATTTTCACATTGGCAAATTTATGTACTTGATACATCTGTTGCTTGATGGTTACAAATTTTTGTGATTTGGATTTCTTTCTTGTGCAGAGGGGTTTTCTGCAAGACATCCACCAAGATACTAATCTTTTCTTTGGATGCTTTATCTGGAACTCCTTTAGTGGTTGTTTACTGGTTATTTCATGATGTTTCTTGTTTGAGACCTCCTATATGACTTTTAGGTTGTTGGCTGATTATCTAGTTTTCTAACTTCTTATTATTCCATTATTATAAATGTTGCTATCTTCTTCATCTGCTGTTCTACACATTTTGAATGCGTGGATGCCAGCTATTATTTCTGGCCGTCACTCTTCAGAGCAAGCTTTCTGGCTACACCGTTAGCAAAGTGGGTAAATATTCAATTTACTTGCAACTCACTTATTGATGCTTTTCCTTATCTTTTAGCCTTCTGGCTGCAGCATTAGCAGAGTGGGTAAATATTCAATTTGCTTGCAACTCACTTATTGATGCTTTTCCTTATCATTTTATTAACATAATCTGCCTAGAGTTGTTTCCCAGTTCATATGCTCCAAGAATTGATAATCACTGGTTCATGAGGTACTGCCTGGAATACAGATGGAAACTGGGGCATGGTGGAAAGTTTTTTCACATATATGATTTATTCTTTGCTCATTTTGATATTCTAACGAAGTTCTACAGCATGGGGGGTGTCTATCAAACCTTATGGTTACCTTGTCTTTTAAATGTATTATATGCTGATGTTGCTTTGTCCTTTTGAGCATAAGCCATGGGATCATGGAAACTTTCTTGAGTCCTTTCGTTATTGGTGCCACTGCATCAGCATGCCTGTTCTCCTATCCTTTCACATGATTTTTATTCACACAAGCCCCATAGCTCTACTAGCTTCCTTTTTCTGAAAAAATCTGATTTATCTTATTATTCACTCTAACTTGGTAGGGCCGTTATTGTTTGCAAATGCAATAGGACTTGATGCAATATTGGAAATGGAGAATGTAGGTAAGTGAACTGCTTTAGCTTGGCCATGATATACAGTGGAGCTACTGGTAAGGTGCAGATGGTACCATCTGCCAGAGGTCAAAGAAATTCACGTCAGGTATGTGTTGAAGAGAGAACTAAAGCTAAGTAGGCAGGCAAACATATATGTAGTTGGGCAAAAGTAGCCCAATGCCCTGCTATTATGTTATTTGGATTTCTTCATATCTTAGATAAGTTAGGCTGTTTAGGCAGATCTTGAAGCCCTATAAGTTGCTAGCAGTTCAACAAGGGAAGGGGAATTTCTGAGGAACCACGATCTCTGAGGAACTACAATCTCAAACTCTAATCTCTTATCATGTGTGCTCTTCTCAATGTAAAGCGTATAAAATTGGAAATGTATTAATTCTCAAAATCTGGTAGGAGGTATGAAAACATACTTATAATAAAAAAAAAGAATTTTCAAGTCATATAATTGTAGAGATTCAATTTGATAGTATACTTTCAACCATTGAATAAACATCCAACCTTTTCTTTTGTGAGGATTATCTTTGTTTTGTTTTATATTTCTCCCCTTTTTCTGTGGGAAGGGGGGATGAAGTGAAAATTCATAGCAAAATGGAAAGCCATGTAATCCAAATTATGAGGTATTAATTCTTTGATCATTCATTTTGCAGCTCCAGTATTTCTTTCCAAAGGAGTTGAGGGCAAGCATGAAATATGTTTTATGGGAGCAATATTCCTGCAATTAACACTATAATTTGGCTAAATTATCTCTTAGTCAATCCCTTCCTTTCCCTAAAACACAAATATATGAAGAGAGAAGCCTATAGGTTTTCAAACTTGAAGAAAATTGGTGACTACTGAATTGTACGTATTCACAACCCTAATATACATGTGGTCATATATCCATCACAAACCCCAGATGGATACAGTATCCGCCTCATGTTCTTTCTCTGGAGCTGGCTTAGTCTTGTATCGTATTTGCTATACTTTACACTAGATGACTCAAACTGTCATTTTTCTGTTTTCTAGAAACTGTTGACCTGGCTGAAGATTTGGAAACACTTATAAGAATGTGGAGTGGAACTATGAATTGGTTGCATTTATGTTAAAGATCAACTCCATCAAACCTTCAAATATTATTTTTCTCCTTTCAAAGTGGAGAAGGATTAAAGGGGAGATACATATATGAGTGGTGACATTGAAGTTCCTTTCATGTGGGCTTTAAAGACAAGTTCAGTCATTCAGTAAATTTTCAATTTTGGTACTAAAGGGCATATTTATTTTCCTTAGAACCAGGGATGAGACATGGGAAGTGCAAAGGCCACAAGATTTGAACCTGTTCCATAAAAGAGGTGTAAAGGGAAAGAAATCTGAGGGAGAAAATTAATCATTAGAGAGAGAGAGGCCATTTGTGGCAGAGAGCAAATTTTGTATACAAGTTTTCTTTATTTACTTTTGTTGCTGATTTTTATGTATTCTTTGTAGATTTTTATGTATTCTTAATATTCAATTTTGTTATGAGAATCAAATGGTTTTTGGTAATCGAAAAAATAACAGATAAAACTTGTTAATGTTAAATATTTTTCTTTTTAATATATGTTTATTGGTGGAATTGATTTTTTTTATTAAAAAAATTAACTTCTTTATTCTTCTCTTGTCACATGTCAGATCCTTTGACCACTTCATATTACTTTTAGTTATGTGCTTTCCAATGGTTGTACTCCTTGGCATCATCTTTCATCTTATTGGCATGATACTGTTGGCTATTTGCTCTGTCAGTGGATCAATTGTACTTCTGATGGGGTCAACCATGTGATGAAATGGTTGTTAGTCTTTTCCATTATCTGCATTTCTTGGCATAAGCTTGCATCCTTAGCAGAATCTTTGCATATTATAGTATCTTAATTGTCACTTCTTGTGAGACTACTAATATTTCCTATGTTGTGTATAAAAGCATTCAATATATTACTTTTCAATTGCAGTATTTGGAAGTATAGTGGTTAGCTTTCATCATAAGTTGGTTTGAATAAATTGTAGAGGTGCAACTCAAATATTGAAGCATTATATACCATATGAGCTTGGGAGCTTCATCAAGCTGGGTTCTTAGCTTAAAATTTTGACCATTGTGATGGTTACAGATATAGTTCTGTAGTTTCAGCTGAAAGAATACTAAAAGCCCAAAAAATGGTATAGAAAAGAGAATAGTTGAAGGGAAATAAGTCAACAAACAACTTAGACATCACTTACAACTTGTAGAATTGTTTGGGACGCCAGGGTGGAGTTTTCAATGGTTTTGCAGTATAGCACCTTAAAAAAAAATATTAAGATGTTACATTCTATTATGTTTCAAAATATGACATTACTTATCATCAACACATGATAGCCTACATGTATACGATATTTTGTGCTCTAGAATAGGATAGCCATTCCAATGTTAAGCAAATATACTTATTCTTTGAAGGCCTGATTGGTTGTTAATGGTTTTATTTGGTCATAAGGAAACTGATGGAATATAAAAAAGGAAGATTTACTTTTTGATTTGTTTGATTTGCCACATAACTTGGCAAAATTTGGGGAAGGAAATTGCCTCCGTACTTTGGCTAAGTTGAACTTCTGTGCTACAACATTTAGCTGCCTGTGAGTGGTCATCAGAAGTCACTTTAGGTAGATGGGAAATCATTTTGGCTGTTTAATTGCCTTGAAGTGACCTGAAGCAAGTTCTCACTTTGAGAGAAACTAGTCTGAAAAGATTAAAAAAAAAAGGCTAGAAATGACTTGAGGAGGTGGGTAGTGCCAAAGTTGAAGTGGGTTCCTGCCCATCCAGTCATGGGGAGCCAAAAACTTTTTATGATGTATATTTCATGACATGTATATACTCAATTCCAAAATTTAAGTTTGGTAGAGAATGCATTAATTACCAAAATTTGTTCACATCTGATATTTGGAACAGGTAATTCTGATTATATTTTGTCATTGAGTTCAAATATGATGCGTATAGATTTAAAGTTGCCTATTGTCATGTTATTTTTCTTATATTTATAAACCTTTGTGGAAAATATATAAGCCCTTTGCCTCAGTTCAGTGAGAGGCCAATCCCTTGCCTTTCTAAATGATTCATGTTTCAATAATGGACTTTTATGTGGATGACATTGTTAAGGAGTTGCAAATCAAATATTTATCTATGGGGAGCATTTGAGTATTTGGAATCTCTTATATTGTATTTATGTTTGTATGGAAACATTGTCTAGCTGGTTTAGGAGTTCTAAAATGGTTTTCTTTTGCTTATATTCTGGCTGGGGGATGATTTAAAGTTCAATGGGCGCCCATATTTAGCTGATTTATATTATGCTAACAATCTGTTGTTAACAAAAAAAAGTTAATTCCTTTCATGAAGCCTTGGTGATTTATGGTTATGAATTTGCTTTGTCAATGACTTGTATCCATCTCCACATTTATTTACATGTTGATGATATTATAGATTTGAACAAGGTTACTGTAGCACTATTTCTATTTTTAGTGGAATACATCAGTGGAGCACAAGGGCTATCTCCATCTATGCTTCTCATGGATGAACTTCTTATTTAATAATAATGTGTGATGTTGAAGATGACACACTGTTATTTGGTGAGTTAGGTTTTAAATTCTAGGTTGGCGGAAAGGTATGTTAGATGAGGGCCTAGAATAGTATTTAGGTCAACTAAAGAGCATGGATCCCAATCAAAGGGAAAAAGAGTGATCGTATCGGCTGCATTTTTCATGGCATTTTAGAAAAACAAGGTTTTAGCAAACATTGAGGCCAAAAGATATTGCAAAGTATTCACTATCATTATTTTGGTTTTATCATACATGAAAATTAAGTAACCAACAAGAAATATTTTATGGATTCAAGGTGCAAGCGTAAAAGATAGAATTAGAAATAATATATACGAGAAATGATAGGAGTAGTTCCAACTGAAAATAAAATGAGAGAAAACCGATTACGATGGTTTGGAGATATACAACGAAGACAATTAGATACTCCAGTTAGAAAGAATGATTTTTAACAGTTAATGGTACTAATAGAGGTAGACCTAAACTAATATGGATAGAAATAATTAAGAAAGATATAATTATTTATAATTTGAGTGTCGATTTAATCCTGAATAAAGCTGAATGGAGGAAGTAGATTCGTGTAGCCGACCTCATGTAGTTGGGAAAAGTCTTAGATGAGTTGAGTAGAGATGGCCTTTAGGGTGCTGTGTGGCTGATCCTCTGGGCAAAGGACTGTGGTAGGTTATGCTGCCGTATATATTTGAACGTTGGTTGATATGGAAGGCTCAAAATATGGTTCAATGTGTTGTTACTGTCAGGGAGATGCCATTATGGTGCCTCATGAGTATGTGAGATGACTGCTTGTCATAGCACTGTGTGCTAGTCGTGCCAGCATATGCCAGGCATTGGCGTGGCATAGCACAACATTGCACTTAAACCCTTGGTTCTAGGTTCGGAGTATTATGTGTTGGCCTGGCACCAGCGTGATATCTACCATGCCATTCCATGCTAGCATTGGCAGACTAGAGACTAACTTTCTACCAATTATATTTTATATGTAATGTATTTATTTACTTTTCAAAATGAAAAAGATTAATATCATGTATGTTAAACCCGGGGAGGTTATGTTGAATATGAATTCATCAGAGGAATTATAGCGTTTGCAACAAGAAGAATGAGATAATAGAGCTTGTTGGTTTGGTTTTTGGCATATGCAACGAAGATATGTGGAGGTGTCAGGCTATGGAATCATATATTTTCTTAAATGGAATTTGTGATAAGAAATCTGAGGGAAATATGCAACAACTAAAAATATAGCGTTGTTAGAAATGATTAATCAAGAATTCAGAATTCAATAAAGCCAATCTGAGAAAAGTAGTGATTGGGCGTGGCCGTGGCAATTGTGATTACAGCTTCTGTATTTCATGAACCATAATCATAGGTACCTGTGAAGATGTGCGCTTTTTGTACCTGTTTGCAGTTCTTTGGTTTGTTTGTTTTGACATTCAGGAGGGAGAGTTTTCAGTTCCTTTTGTTTTCCGCTTGAAGTGTCAACATTATGAATGACCACTGCAAATTTATCTTTGGCTCTGATTTACATCATTACATGATTGTAGGGATGGCCTGTGGCCATCAACTCTAGTTTTAGGAGATTTTCCAATATTGCATGTCAAGATCACAGAACAAACAGTGATTGGTAATGCATCAAGCATACGGTTAATTTTATCAAACAATGATTTTGTCAGCCATTTAACGATGATTTCATGTTATCTTCCCAGAAACCTTTGAATCATTCGTTTCTGAAATCATTTTTTTATGCATTTTGATTGAATTGCTACCCCGAGGCATTTGATGGTCAGTTCTGCTTTAGTGATTACTGCAAATTTGTTGCTTGTTTATTACATCCTTGGAAAAGCAAACTCGCTCTTTTGCTGATGTTAAATGGAAGCAGTGATGCAAAATCGGATCATTAACTGAGCAGGAACATGTCTACTTACCGTGGGGATGTACTGGACTAGACAGATTGTGGTCCATGCTAGGGGCCCTCTAGTGATTACAAATTTTGGATTGACAGTACCAGTTGCAGCTGATGTGAATGTTCTGTCATTAATTCTTCGTTTTCCAGCTGCATTTAGTGTAATGGCCACAGTAAACCATCGTCTCTTTCTTCCTAAGGATTTGAACCCCAATGTGAAAGAAGTTCCTTACTTTCTTTGGTCTCAAAAGTTATCCCAACAGAATAGTCTCAAAAAGTTATCCCAACAGAATGTAACACCACAATGACCGAATTCACAAATTCTAACATCGGCATTTAGTAACTGGATGGTTTCGTCTGGAGATCAATGGTCTTTTTGGTGCGGTGATGGCTTTGAAGGATTCATCAGCTTTTAGCTAGCTTTTGATGATTCATCAGTTTTGGTTCATTTGTGCTCCTTAAACTCTAATTTCTTAATAGCTTTGCTGCTCAAAAAGCATTAGTTCAAATAGAGTGTCGTAGGTTTTGAACTAATGCTTTGTCTTAATGTTTTAAACTAGGGTGTCGTGGGTTTTGAACTTGAGTGTCGTGGGTTTTGAACTAGGGTGTCGTAGGTTTTGAACTAATGCTTTGTCTTAACGTTTTGAACTAGGGTGTCGTGGGTTTTAAACTAGGGTATCATGGGTTTTCAACTAGGGTGTCATGGGTTTTCAACTAATGCTTTGTTTTAAAGTTTTGAATTAGGGTGTCGTGGGTTTTGAACTAGCGTGGCGTGGGTTTTGAACTAATGCTTTATCTTAACGTTTTGAAATAGGGTGTTGTGGATTTTGAACTAGGGTGTCATGGGTTTTCAACTAGTGTCGTGGGTTTTGAACTAATGCTTTATCTTAAGGTTTTGAACTAGGGTATCATGGGTTTTGAACTAAGGTGTCGTGGGTTTTCAAATAGGGTGTCGTAGGTTTTGAACTAATACTTTGTCTTAACATTTTGAACTAGAGTATCGTGGGTTTTGAACTAGAGTGTCGTAGGTTTTGAACTAATGCTTTATCTTAACGTTTTGAACTAGGGTGTCGTGGGTTTTGAATTAATGCTTTGTCTTAACGTCTTGAACTAGGGTGTCGTGGATTTTAAATTAGGGTATCGTGAGTTTTCAACTAGGGTGTCGTGGGTTTTGAACTAGGGTGTCGTGGGTTTTGAACTAATGCTTTGTCTTAACGTTTTGAACGTCGTGGGTTTTGAAATAGGGTGTCGTGGGTTTTGAACTAGGCTGTCGTCGGTTTTCAACTAGGGTGTCGTGGGTTTTGAACTAGGGTGTTGTGGGTTTTGAACTAATGATTTATCTTAACGTTTTGAACTAGGGTGTCATGAGTTTTGAACTAGAGTGTTCTGAGTTTCAACTAGGGTGTCGTGGGTTTTCAACTAATGCTTTGTCTTAACATTTTGAACTAGGGTGTCTTGGATTTTGAACTAGGGTCTCGTGGGTTTTGAATAATTCAAAACCCACGACACCCTAGTTCAAAACGTTAAGACAAAGCATTAGTTCAAAACCCATGACACCCTAGTTGAAAACCCACGACACCCTAGTTCAAAATGTTAAAACAAAGCATTAGTTCAAAACCATGATACTCTAGTTGAAAACCCACGATACCCTAGTTCAAAACGTTAAGATAAAGCATTAGTTCAAAACCTACAACACCCTAGTTGAACTAATGCTTTTTGAGCAGCAAAGCTGTTAAGAAGTTAGAGTTGAACACCGATGAACCAAAGCTGATGAATTATCAAAAGCTAGCATCAAAGCTGATGAATCCTCCAAAGCTATCGCCGCACCAAAAAGACTATTGATCTCAGACGAAACCATCTAGTTCCTAAATGTCAATGTCATAGGCATCGAGCCCCTTCCATCAAGGTACGTCAAGGTGGTGATGCTGGTCTAAACTAACATCCTCATGCATGCTTACTTCTACCCACCATCTTATCTGGTAGAGATCCTGAAAGCTATCGTCAAGCTCATAAATCACAACCTTAACTCTAGACTCCTGCTCCGTGGCATCATCATCTACAGAAAGAATGTTTTACAATCAAAGAGTTTTCTATCAGCAAAATCTAAATAAGATGGTGGGTTAAAGTAGGCTGGAGGGAAACGGTATTTTCGTCTGCACACTAATGGTGAAAGGCTAAACGACTTTTAATGGATGTACGATCAAAAAGTAACATTATTTCTTTGCTATTTTGTTCCATCGCGTCAGGCGACATGGGATCCATGTGAACCAATAAGAAGGAGCGGTGCAGTCCATGTAGGATTTGTTGCATCGGGAGCGGTGTACAAAGACTTCCATATTTCGTATATATATTTGATCCATTGTCAGCTTAGAACTTAAAAAAAATAGTTGTCGGACAGACTGCAACTTTCTTCCAAAGGCAGCATGACCTGTCTTTGAGCAGAAATGCAGAGGCTTTGATAAGCTTGGGGCATCAATGAATCCTCCTTGAAGGTCGGACTGTCACTGCGCCAGGCCGGGTCGAGTGACATCACCTGGGAACTTTTTCTTTTCTGTTTTTTTTTTGCAACCTAATTCTGTAATAAAGGATTGGCAAACCATCATTTCATCATGGACTATTAGGAATTTCATCTCACTCCAACGCCATACATGAGCCACACGCTCTAGGAGGCTTGTTCCTTCGTGACATAACCTTGCATGTAGCTGTCCTTCGATTTAAGGGGTCAACTGACGAGTAAGTAGGTTCTATAAGGATGAGACATTATTAGTCTATTTTGCGGTAATTGGACGCTAGATAACCTATGATCCGATCATGATTATTCAGTTATCCATCCCAATATTCTTATTTTTGGATGATTAAAATTAGCTAGTCAACGAGACGTTGCAGGGCATTCTCGTAGTCTATACATATCCGAGTCCCTCCCGTAGACCAGATGCATCCTTTGAAATGCCCAGGCTCGTTTGAGCCTATCGCTTTGATTGGAGCCAAGCTGATAGTCCATACATTCTAGTGAAAGCTCTCCAATTCTCAAATCAGTGACAGACTCAAAAAATTTAGGATATGAGTTTATGGCTTCGATTCTTAGTCATAAGCCTTTACTTTAATGTAGTACTGATTGCCAAACTTCTTTTTCCAAAGGTAGACCACATCCCCACTTCACTATGGTGGAGATCAGGAAGTTTTAGGTCTGGTTAGAGGCTTGGGGTTATCCTACTTTGATTCCAGATCAGTCGGCTTCGACTATTCTAACCTTGATGGCCCCAGGCCTTTTGATGGGCTTGGGCTCTCCTTCTTCGACATCGGTGATTTATTGTCTCACTGTGGGCTCACGCCACACTCGATCCTCTAGCTTAGGCCTAGTTTTTCTTCCTTAGCCTATCTGCATCGTCAAGGCCTGAGGGCATCCATGCAGCAAGGATTTATAGCTCATTGGCTTACTTAAAGAGTCAACCGCCATCGGACCGAAGATCCTTTGAGGGTCTAAAAACTTACACTTGATCATGTGCACCTTTTCAACCTATGTCCAATCCATGTAACATATATAAGTTTTCATAAAAAGCCTATTCGATTTAACTCCCACCTCACTCGGGTCTTATGTGAAATAGAGGGATGGAAGAGGAGCATAGAGACCTTTCGTGCTATAATGGAGAGGGTAAGGGCAAAGTCCAGGATCTAAGTGAAAGGCTCGGAGGCAAGGGTTCAATGGACAGTGTAGCTAACCAAGGTTGATGCATGCAAGGTTAAGGTCAAGGTGAAGGTAGCTAAGGCGAAAAGGGTGGTGGAGTAGGAATCAAGGGCTTATGTAGTCAAAGCCAAGGTGGCCGAGCTAGAGGTAATGGTTTAGGTAGCTAAGGTTGAGGCAGCAACAATAAAGGTAGTATGGTGCAAAGATGGTAGAGGAATTCAAGGCATTGAGTTTAGGTTGACTATGCTAGAGTATTCAATCGAATCCTACTTCAACATCAGAAGGGATATAATGGCGAATATCTTAGCTAAGAATTCTAGCCTTAATCTCTTCTGTATAAACTGAACTAAGGAGGAAAGTGGTGGCGATGCTTTAGCTGCCATCGTTTATGTCACTTCAACTGCTGTAGGAATACATATTCTAGCCATCACCAAAGGCACTATAAAAGGTACTTCTTTGATCGTTACTAACATTACTATGAAGGTTGTTGATTTCCTAATAGAGGAGTCACTTATCATAGTCTCAACTATAGATTTAAGACCGACCAAGGATGCTCCTCTAGTGATCAATCTGGTCGATGATGAAAGCATGATAGTTGTCTCGAAGACCCCCTCGGCCGCATTGGCTCCCCTTGATTTTTTTTCTCTTTGGTTCTCTCTTTTTGTATTTTGTTTGTCTGTTCTTTCTTTTTTTTTCTTTTCAATTTGTAAGAACTTTGTTTGTGTTGCAATAAAAGAATACCTCTTTCTTTATATTACGACCCCATTCGTATCATGAAGACCACTTATTTTCTTGATGTACTACTCGTTATTAGAATTTGGGCATGCTCTTCCATCAACTTTTTGTCCCAGAGTTTGGCCTTTGGGACCTGATTGTGCAAGAACCTTTGAAGGAAGATTCAAATAGCTCCTTCAAGAAATTTTTTTTCTAAGAGTGCTATAATCCTTGGTCAGGCAAGCACTTGCTTTGTTGGACAAAAAGAGCCCTTTTGGTGGGGTCTATCAAAGGGGCATACATGCCTCCTCCTCTGAAAAGATTTCTTTTGAATAAGCTTTTAACAATTTTCTCTTCCTTTCTTTCGAATGGAGTTCTTCCAAACATGCTCACCTAAAAGTAGAATAGAACTTTTTTTGTTCAGTGAAGAGAGTTCTTTCAAGTAATATTTAGAAATTCATTCTTCATTTCTCTTGAGTAAAGTTCTTCTAAGTAAGTTGGCTCTCAAATGAAGCAGATCTCTTTCTCTTATTTGGCAAGTTCTTTTGAGTAATTTTTAGAAATCTTCTCTCTTTATCCTAGGTAGGTTAGCTCTCTAGCGGCTGCTTCCTTCACTTGCTTGATGATAATTTCTTTTGAACAGTTTTCAAGTATTTAATCTCTTTTTCTGTTGAGCAGAGTTCTTTTAAATAGGATGCCTTTCTGGTAGAATGGTCCTTCTCATGCTTGATGAGGGGAGTCCTATCAACAATCTTTAGGGATCTTGAGTTCTTCCAAGCAATCTTTAATGATCTATTTTCTTTCTTTTAAGTAGAGTTTTTCAGACAAGCTAACTCTCTGGTGAAGCACACTTCTCCTGTTTGACAAGAAGAGTTCTTTTAAATAGTCTCAAATATTTGCTCTCTTTTTTTTCTTTTGACTAAAATTCTTCTAGACAAACTAACTTTCTGTGGAGCAATTCATGTTTCCTTACTTGGCAAGAAAAATTCTTTCAAGCAGTCTTTAGGAATCTATTATCTCTTTATCTTAAATAGATTTTTTCTATATAGGTCAACTCTTTAACAAAGCAAACCTCATTTGTTTAGCAAGAAGAGTTCTTCTGAGTAAACTTCAAGGAATTTACTTTCTTCTTCTCCTAAGTAAAGTTTCTCTAGATAGACCAACTCTCTAGTAGAGAAGACCTCCTTATCTTCTTCAACAAGGAGAGTTTTCCAAGTAATTTTCAAGGAATCTGCTCTCTTCTTCTTCTTCTTCTTCTGAGTAGAGCTTTTTTAAATAGGTCAATTCTTTAGTAGAGCAAGTATCTTCCTTTTGCTTGATAAGGAGAGTTTTTTTAAGTAATCTTTTGAAGATCTATTCTCTTTCTTTCTCTCGAATAGAGTTCTTTCAAGCAAGTCAATTCTTTGATGGAGTGAACCTTTTTCTTTTACTCAACAAAAAGAGTTCTTTCGAGGAGTCTTTTGTAAATCTACTTTCTCATTCTTCTAAGTTCTTACAAGCAAATCGGTTCTTTGGCAGAGCGAACCTCTTTCTCTTGTTCGGTGAAAAGAGTTCTTTCTAGTGCTCTTTAAAATTTTGTTCTTTCTCTTGAGTAAAATTCTTTCATGTAGGCCAGCCCTTTAATAGATTAGACTTCCTCTCTTAATCAGTAAGGAGCTTTCTTTTGAGCAATTTTTAAGGATCTTCTATCTCTTTCTCTTAAATAAAGTTCTTTTAAATAGGCCAGTTTTCTAACATAGCAAACTTCCTTTTCTTACTTGGTGAGAACCCTTTTTTTGAGTAGTCTTTAGAAATCTAATCTTTCATTTTCTTCTAAATAGAGTTTTTCTAAGTAGCCTAGCTCTCTAATAGAATGAATCTTCTGTTACTCAATGAGAAAAGTTCTTTAAACAAAGCTAGTGATAAGGTTTTCTATCTTGAGCTGTCTTAGTCAATCTGAAGCACTGAACTCATCCTCAAGGTCAAACATACTTCAAAGTAAGGTATTTAAGGTGAACCTTTCTAAGGATGGTTGTGCACCGCAATGTCTTGATCCTATGGTGTGTCACTACCGACTCATCCCTTAAGTGACAATTATGTGATAGCTCTTCAAACCTTAAAACCTATCATGCATCATTTCTACAAGCCTTGAGACTCTACTACATTCATTGGCCTCAAGACTCCACTCCATACTTACAGATACGGACTACATTCTTTTTAAAAAGTGGTTGGCTTTACCATACTCCTGTAAGATTTATATGGCTATGCATTCTTACTGATCAGTTATGTCATCTGTCTATCTTGAGAGTTCAATGATCATTACTAAGTGGACAGTCTTTTAATATTTTATTAGAACTTTGCTGGAGGTTAGCTAGAGGCCCATAAATTATACCTCGTCGGCCATGATTTTGCTATTCTCTCACTCGCTCCAAGCAGCTATAACTTGATTTCCTTTCTTCCTTCATCTTTTCTATCACCCAGTGATGATACCCGATCACCTTGAGCTGACGTTCTTGAGCGTCAATGGATGAGCCGTGAGTTTGCCGAGAAAACTTCACCTTCGCGATGAGATTTGCAAGAAGTCCCGAGAGTCAAATATTTCGGTGGAGACCCTCCAACGCTCAAGTTAGTAATCAGAATCACAGTCGTGAGCTCGAGTAGGCTTGAGAGAGAAAGCTTGGGGTTTTTTAGCTCTAATTAATTTTTTTCTTTCTTAGTTCCTCTCCTTGTCAGGGATTCTTCATACCCGTTTTATTGATACTTAAAATCTATGAGGCTTGCTTGAGAAGTTTGGAGTCTCATAATGAATCATGACTTTTTGGATGGAATGTCAGAATTGATGGAAATTCATCCCATCTGAACTGGGTGATTAGTACTTCATGGTAGGTGATGACTTTTTTGGACTCATCTAATCCGGGTCATTAAAGCTTCATGATGGATAATGACTTTTTAGGCTCGTCTGATCCAAGTCATTAAAGCTTCATAATGGATGTTGACTTTTTAGGCTTATGCCAGAGCTAGTGGAGCTTGTCTTATTAGACACACACAGATCAAAGGCGGTTGGTGGGCCCAGTTTTGCTAGAAGTAAAAGCTTGTTCGGAAAGTTGAAGCTGAGCCTAGAGATGAGATCACCTTAGAATCAGGGCCGCCTATGAGCTGGGGCCGCTTAGGAGTTAAGGCCGCCTAGGAGTTGGGGCCACCTTAGAACCGGGGCTGCCTTAGAGTTGAGGCCATCTAGGAGCTAAGGCTGCCTAGGAGTTGGGGTCGCCTAGGAGCTGAGGCCACCTTAGAAATGGGGCCACCTTAGAACTAAGGCTGCTTAGGAGCTGAGGCCGCTTTAGAACTAGGGCCACCTTAGAACTGGGGCTGCCTAGGAGCTGGGGCCACCTTAGAACTAGGACCACCTTAGAGCTGGAGCCGTTAGCATCCTTTCGACTTCCGCCATTAGGTAATTTCGGTCGTTAACTTACTCGTGGCTTTTATCAGCCACATCATATGCCCTCCCCCCTCTGAGTCTTGGCTTTCGCATGCATCGCACTTGCCAAGAGAAAGGAGCGAAAGATCTCTCGCTCTTGTTGAGCTTTGCGCATCATTAATTAATGAGGGCGGACACGTGCCCTCGAGGAGTTGAAGTCTTCTCGAAGTATCTTCTTCATTTAAGAAATGGTACAAAAAGTAATATGATCCATAGAAAGACTGAGGAAAATGCCTTTCGATCGACGAAAAAAGGCGAGGCACTATTGTTGAATCACTCTTATCCAAGTCCCACCATTGGGCGCGGATCGCGCTCCCCCAGCGTCACCAAGGCGTTATATCTCGAGTAGCGAAGAGTCTTTTGACAGCTGAATGTAGCCTCCATTTATGGGTTTCCACGTGGCACTATAATGGGTGAAACATTTCAAAAGTCATGTATAAAGATTGTCCCGCCCATCCCTTCGAGCCCTTCACTCCTTCAATACCTTTTCTATGCCTTCTTCACCCTCTGAGCCCTGAGTTTTTGGCTTCTATCTCTCTGCTCTTCAGGTCAGACCCTTTCACTTCTTCATCCATTTCTTTTGTTCCTTATGGATCCTCGCTCTAGTAGAAAGGGTAAGAGTCCCATGGTCGAACCCTTTGAGGATGAGATCCTTCGGGCACGACATCGGGCGTCTGGTGGCATCTCCATCCATGACCGCCCAACAACACAGCCCAATCATCATCTAGGGTCTTTCCTCCACCACCAAGTCATTCGGTACCCCCTTCGGTTGCTATTTCTGAATCTGTTAGTCCAGAGGGGATAGCCTCCACCATGTCCCCCAAGAGATAGAGGATCTCAGGGCCAAGTATTGGATACCCAATAGTGTCTGTCTTTCTGTCCCCCATTCTGATGAGGAATTTTTTAGGAGCGGACTCCATCTTTCCTTTCATCCTTTCTTCTTTAATCTCTTAGATAGGTATGACATTGTCCTGGCGTAGTTGACTCCAAATTTTATTCGAATCATCTGTGCCTTCAGAATTCGGAGTAACTGTGCCTTCATTATGCTCTGCCATTTCCATGGCATTTCTGCCCGAGTCTCCTTGTTTCGGACTATGTACAAACTTCATAATCCCAATAAGACCTGATGGTGGAGCTTTGCCTCCAAACCCAAAAGAACTCTCAAACTTGATCTGCCCTCCAAATTAAGGGATGAAAATCTCGATTCTTCTATGTCCATATGAACGGAGTGAAGGATGGGTTGGGGGAATCCCGATGTTAGCCCCAATGCAAGAAATCGTGGAGCGAGGTGACATCGACCTTTAGAAGATCGATGGAAAGGAGAATCTAGCCGACCCATTCACTAAAACTCTCAAAATCAAAGAATTTGATTATCATAAATGAAAGATAGGTATTAGATAATGTTCTGAGTGGCTTTAGTTCAAGTGGGAGTTGTTGAAAATTGTGTCCTAAAGCCAATCAACTAACATGTAGATGATTATGCAAGTTGTAAAATATATATGAATTATTAATCAATAAAATATTTATATAGTGGTTCATCACATTGCATCTTCTTGAAATAAATTCTTTTGTGATGGAGTCCTTAGAATCATAATCGATTCAATAAAGAGGGTTTATTGAGTGGTTCTTAAAATAGTCGCGACCAAATGATATATAGTTATAAAACAACTATGTATCAAGTATAGATCGTTGTATATCACATGGGTTGGTTGTCCTCTTTATCAAGGAGTATGGTGACACTAGCATGACATGCAGGTGAGGTGTATGACATCTGACTGAATGTGATCAATCTGCGGAACACTCTTCTGCCAAGAAGTGTTTGCAAAGGGATATGGATATAAGTGTTCTTCTGATATGAGATCACCATGGTAGCTTGCAAGCAACCTACTATACTTTAGTGCCATACTACCTTGATTTTTAATCCAATGATAGAAGGTTTCTGAGTGCAGTAAAGTACTTATGGAGCAGTGAGTGGATCAAGATGAGATTGACCCCTTCAAATAGTTTGGAGTAGATATCTCACTATGTTTCAATTTAGCAAAACCTTGGCCAAGGTAGTCCTTGCGAGAAGTCACAGGACTTGTGAAGTTGAGACACTTTATGGATGAGCTGATTAAGGGTTGGCAGTTAAACCCTAAGTCATTTTGAGCATTGAGGGTCAAATGGATGAATTATATGGTAACCATATGCCAGAGGTTCTTGATTGTTGCTTTGCAATCTTTGGTCTATCTGGACATTGGGTGTCATTGTTAGATGGCGACTTCAATTAGTATTGGAAGTGTTCCAGTGCTACCCACTTAGTGTTCGAACCTATAGGGTCACACACCATAGGAGATTCTACCTGACTTGATGATTGAGAAACTAAATATTAGTAATTAATTGAAGGATTAAATTGGCAATACGATTGCTGGCTAGCTCAATTTGATTGAGCTATGAAAATTGGGTCAAATCAAATGGATTTGGTTTAGGCTCAATTTAGGCAACCCTAATGTTAACATCCTTGCCCGTTTAAGTTCAAATTATGAATTTAAATTTTAAACTAATTTTTAAATTCAAGTTTGAATTTGAATTTTGAATTCAAATTTTAAATTTGAATTTAAAATAGATGTTAATAACCTCTCCCTAATTATCCCTCATTCCTTATCTTTCTTCCCTTTTTCTCTCTATGCTTTCTATTTTTATGGGGCTGATAATGAGCATTAAAAGGGATGACTTTTAGTTGAAAAGAAAGAAGAAGTATTTCTTCCTAATCTTTTCCTTTTCTTTACGATTTTTATTTTATGGGATTAGTGATTGGCGTTAAAAGGGGCGGTTTTTGGTTGAAAAAGAAGATGAAGGATTTATTTCTTATCTTCCACCCCTTTTCTCTCCATGGTTTTTATTTTTATGGGACTCATGATTGGCGTTAAAAGGGGCATTTTTTTTGTTGAAAAGAAGATAAAGAATTTCTTCCTTATCTTTCAACTTTTTTCTCTTCATCATTTTCATTTTATGGGACTCATGATTGACATTAAAAAAGGGGGCATTTTTGGCTAAAAATATTGGAAAAGGAAAAGATGGGGAGATGAGAGGTTTTTAAGGTAAAAGGGATTATGGCTACAAAGTTAGGAGAAAAAGGTTTTCTTCTCAAGAAATCTTCTTCATCTAATTTGATCCTCATGTTCTTTTACAACTCCGAGAGAACCTTAGTGTTGAAAAGAAGAAATCTTATCGTCGAAGCCTTGGAGAGGAGCTAGCACTCTGAAGAGGCTGGTCAGAACTAGAACCCCGATGTGGATCACCTGTAGAGGCCATACACCTTTGTGTGGCTTGCAGAAGTACTACCTACCATCGCCTTTTATTGCTGCAAGAGTCATTAAGCATTCAAAGGTAAAAGATTTTATAGTTACTAGTGACTTAGATATGATCTAAGGCACTAGGCCATAAACATAGATATGATTTATGTTATTTGTATTTACATAGATTTGATCTATGTACTTTTCTTTTATACACTTTTATATATAATTTTCATATCATAATCCTATTGTAGGCTGATATTGGATTAGATCCGATATCTTTTTACTTCCGTTGCTTATGTATTTTAGAAATTTTTAAATTGCATACATGTAGCCTACAAATAGATTAACTAACACCACCATCTTAAAACAGGCCACAAAATCTTTCAAAGGTTCTCTTTCCTTCTGTCGAACGGAGAATATGCTATCTGCCACCTGAGAAATCTTTCAACAGGCATCGAAATATGTTAAGAACACTTTCTTCAACTGTTGAAAAGAGTCGATATTGCTTGGAGGTAGACAAGAATACCATGCACGCGCTGCTTTCCGAAGGATGGCAAGGAAAGCAATACATAGAAGGGCGTCAGTCATCCTCTGGACTTGCAAGAGGGCCTTATAACTCTCGAGATGGTCAAGTGGATCCATGATGCTATTATACGGATCTAGCTAAGGAAGATGGAACCTGAAAGAGACAGGCTCCTCCATAATGTGGCGAGTAAGGGGCGGACAAGTATCATGTCCATCCCTGATTGGTTGTTGAGCCTTTAGCTGAGCTCCTCCAATCGCTGATGCTGCTCCTCCAAGTGTCTCTCCACCTTGTAGTTGATATTCTTACTCGTTGATTCAAAAGACGAGCGGGGGGAGAGGTGATGCTGGTGGCTGTGTGTCCGCCTAGGCTCCTTCCCATGCCATCGTCTGAAGAAGGGACTGCTTGAGCGATAGATGGGAGACCATGACCCTTGAGGGGCTTCGCGGTGGTGGCACTTGAATGGAGCATGATGGTGGTGATGCTCTTCCGAAGGAGGTCTACTGTACGTGGATTACTGGCTAGCTAGTATGACTACTGCAGGCAATGTGGGAGGCTCGGGTTGCTGCTGAACAGCCGCCGGGCATTGGTCTTGCAACTCACGAACTACCCCAAGAAGAGCTTGGACTTGCTGAGTAAGAGTGGTCAATTGTTCGTGGAGTGGCTAAAACTGGTGGTGAAGAAAGAGCAGAGGGGTTGGCCTCCGATTGCTCAGCGCAAAGGGGATGCCCCCCAGTACGACTGGTGGAAATCTTCTGAGTATGGGTCACACCATCGTTGTTCGAGAGAGGGCGAGGTTGCAACTTGGAGTTACAGAGCTATCCTTCCTTCAAGGTGCTCATCTTTTGTACCTGGCACGCCAATCTGATGATATTTGATCATCTTGAGTTGATGTCCTTGAGCGTCAATGGATGCGCTGTGAGTTTGCTGAGGAAACTTCACCTCCGCGCTGAGATCTGCAAGAAGTCTCGAAGGCCAGATATTCCGACGGAGACCCTCCGATGCTCAAGTTAGTAATTAGAATCACAGTCGTGAACTCGAATAGGCTCGAGAGAGAGCTTGGGGTTTTTTAGCTCTCTAAGTATTTTTTTCTTTCTTAATTCCTCCCTCCATCAGGGGTTCCTCTTATCCATTTTATTGATACTTGAAATCTGTGAGGCTTGCTTAAGAAGTTTGGAGTCTCATGATGAATCATGACTTTTTGGATGAATATCAGAATTGATGGGATTCATCACATCTGAACTGGGTGATTGGTACTTCATGGCAGGTGATGACTTTTTCGGACTCATCTGATCCGAGGTCATTAAAGCTTCATGATGGATGATAACTTTTCAGGCTTGTCTAATCCGAGGTCATTAAAGCTTCATGATGGATGCTAACTTTTTAGGCTTGTGCTAGAGCTAGTGGAGCTTGTCTTATTAGATACACATAGATCAAAGACGGTTAGTGGGCTCAGTTTCATCAGAAGTGAAGGCTTGTCTGAGAAGTTGAAGTCGAGCCTAGAGATGAGGAAAGATGAGATCACCTTAGAATCGGGCCACCTATGAGCTGGATTGCCTTAGAGCTGGGGTCGTCTGGATTGCCTTAGAACAGGGGCCGGGCCACCTAGAAGCTGGGGCCGTCTTAGAACTAGGATTACTTAGGAGCTGAAGCCATCTTAGAGCTGAGGCCGCCTAGGAGTTGGGGCCGCCTTAGAACAGGAGCTGCCTTACAGCTAGGGCCATTAGCATGATTTTAATTTCTATTGTTAAATAATTTTGGTCATTAACTTATTCACAACTTTTATCAGCCACTTTTCTTCAGCATCGTCCTTTCCTCTGAAAGATTGGTTGGAGGAGTTTCTTATCAGCAGGAAGAAGTCATGCTTCGTTATTACCGAGAACAAGTCAATTAGAATAAGAAAGAGTAACATGTGAACGACCTTAGAGCCCCCGAAAGTTCCCACATGCGAAAATGGCTCTCCGCAGCCCGCTCCGTTCCACGCGTTACGGACCCAGGGAAAGCCCCAGGAAGCAAGCAAGCGGAGCCCTCCACGTCTCCTCCATCCCACTCCCTTCCAAAACCCGTTCGCACCCTTTGAAGCCCACCGCCAAACGCACGACCCAAATAGACCGGAAACTCGCTATCAAATCTCTTCAAGACCCGCTCGCGCACACCAAACGTGGACTCTTCCTCCCCGAAAATAAAACGTGTGATCCCCAGTCTCCCACCCTCCTTCGATATAATAATATTAATATCCCACCCGTTCCCTCACCGTCTCCACTCATATTATTATTCCACTAGATTTCCTCCCCTGGTTCACTCCCGGCTTCCCTGATGGGTCCGTTGGTGCTGGTCTCGCAGCTGGCGACGGGGCTGGGGGTGCTGGCCGGGGCGATGCTGGTGAAGTCGGCGATGGACCGGCCGATGGCCGGGCCCGGAGGGTGGCGGCCGCCGCGGTGCGCCACGTGCAACGGCACCGGCCGGGTCACGTGCCTGTGCACCCGGTGGTCGGACGGCGACGTCGGCTGCCGGACCTGCGCCGGCTCCGGCCGCATGGCCTGCAGCAGCTGCGGCGGCTCCGGCACCGGCCGGCCCATGCCTGTCCATCTCAACCTCCGGTCCAACCGGCCGGCGCCGTAACTGCAATATGAGGCGGAATATCGAAGATCCGCTTATATGTATAATTTTGGGTCTGTGGGCAACGAAACGATTTGAGACGATGAGTTTCATATAAAAGTTCAAGCATGATGTCTATTTTTTCCCGTTGTACCACATCTACATCTATTGATTAAAACAAAAGAAAAACTCAGTTTATTAGCAAGCTGTGTGGTTGTTCTCTTTCCTTTTGCTATGTTTTATTGAGTTCTTACTTAATTTTTGCGGTGTATGATGTCTTTTCTTGAGGTAATTTTGATGAGTTATGTATGTCTGGACGCTGGAGCGCTATAGATTTCTTTCTGTATGAATTTGAAAAGGCAATAAGAAGCATGGTTGTATTGAGATGGTAAACTCAAAGCTAGAGAGAGGGGATTCTTTCAGTGGACTTTGGATTGTTTTTCTTTTTAAGTGTTTTAACACTGTTATATTATTAGCTAAGTTCTGGATCACCTGGAACATAGCTTTAATTAAGAGTTGGGAAGACATGCTCAACCAAAGACCCATGGGAAGCTGTTTGCAATATGAAAGGAAGAAAAACTTTTGACAGCATGATGATTGGGAATGCAACTCCAAGCTGTTTGGGTCAGTGAGCTAATGATTAGTAATCAGCATACGCAAAGGGGGAAAATATCAAATGTTTTACTCGTGTGCAGTTCTGTTCTCATCGTTTCCCATTATTTCACACACTGTGTTAACACTTTTACACGTTTTCTTTTATCCGATAGCAGTTGGATGATTTCCAAGAGCAAGTTTTCTTGTATGTGATTCATAAGCACAGGTGTTGTTTATTTTCTGAATCATTTGCTCTGGTTTAGATGCTTGTTAGATCATCATCTACAAGGCATTGCCTGTTGTGACTTTGAGACGTGTGTGTGTGTGTGGGGGGAGGCAGGGAGAGTGATGTTGTGTAAAATTGGCAGAAGAGGAATTGTTAGAATTCCATTTTTAGTCTCTTGAGAAGATGGCTTTGGTGAAAACATCTACTGTCCAGCATGTCCCTGATGTTGTTTTCAATTAGCAAACAAAATCATCAATAGTTATGGGGACTCCGATTTCATCTTTTTGTCTAATTGCCTTCAAAATTATCTGAAGAACAGATACTGGCATGATGTAGACGAGTTCCTTGCATAAATGCATGATTTAAAGAGGAAACTAAACAAATTGAGATATAAAATATCATACAAATTCTCAGATCTGACTCCTCGATGATCAAAAAATTGAGAAAATAGTGGGTTGTGGTAATGCTCTGAAATGTGCTCCTGACACAGTGCAATCCCAAATATTGCCAAGGGGATCCCAAGTACCTAATTAGTTTATAGAAAAAATCTCTTGCCTTTAATCTCTTGAGTCAGTTTCTATGACAAAAATATATCTTCTGCTGATGTGCAATCTGACATGTAACCCCTTATATCGAGGATTCCTTGTGTAAAACCATAGCCTATGTAAGTATAAAAGCTCTTCAAAGTATCTCATATCTGATCTCATAATCTTGGGGCCTATGCTTTGTCCTGTTCCTCTTACATAAGTCTGCATTTACAATGTCTTCCTGGATGAATAGATATCGTAGATCCTTCTCGCACATGTGAATTATTGGTAGATTTTTATTTATTTATTTATTTCCTCTTTTAACAATATATGCTAAGTACGAGAGGACTCAGATCGATCTATGAAATTGGACTGATGTTGATAGGTGTCTTCTGTGTGTGAATTGTAAGTGTAAATACCTTGTTCTACGAACAAACATGCAAGAGAAAAACTTTTGCATTATATGAAAGATTTGCTCATCTTTTTCCACTCTTCATTATTGAACATGACCACCTTATTGACCTTCTAGCATGCTTTTATCACTGCTAGGGACTGGCCTGTTGCCTTTCATAGTAAAAAAGCTGTTGCAAGTCAACTAGACTTTGGTGCCTTTCATCTGCCTTGGAGTAGAAGATTGCAATGGTCTGATCACTTGGACTGCTGAAGTAGAATGCAGCAATCCAATCTTTACTTGGCTGTTTCTGGGTGTCAGTTCTGAAGAAATCAAGATTTCTGACAAACAAAACTACCATTCTCACCAATTTGATCCCTTAATGTTATTTGTGGTACAAATTCCCTTCAACTTCCATGGTCTTAAGCTTTTGTTTGTTGTTTTCTTTTCTGACATTAATTACCATTCCAACCTACTAATTAAATTTGGACCCAGTTTATTCTGCTCAATTCTCCTATTCGACCTCCAACTTCTTAAAAGCTATCTTGTTATTTCTGAATAATCTTGAAGCTTGTGGGAAGGAATTTGTTACTGCTATAAACCTACCCTGTTATAATTAGGTTTGTGAGAAAGATGGAGTCGGTGCATTTAAGATTTTGAAAGATTGTGATGATTTCAAAGATATGGTGGATATTATGGGCTGATTCACTGTCATGAATATTTGTAATGAAGATCCAAAGTAAACATCTTATAAATTAGAGCAAATATTATCATATACCTAATAAGCCACCTAGTACAATTTCCAAATATTAATAAGGATTGTGAGGTTGGTGACCAAACTAGCATTGCTCTTTCTCCCTTTGACTCTACATCTAATGATATTGTCTTGAAGGTGCTCCATGCTGGCCCTGGTGTGGTGCTATCAAGGCTCAGGTTGGGCTAACTTGTATTGGACTGGGTGTGGGTCTAAAGGGTTGAGATTAAATAAAGTAACGGGTGTACATGGGCTTGAGGATTATTTTAATCTCATTGGGTTAGTTCATGAAAGTTTTTGTGGTGCTATAAGGCTCAGGTTAGGCTAACTTGTATTGGGCTGGGTGTGGGTCTAAAGGGTTGAGATTAAATAAAGTCACGGGTCTACACGGCTTGAGGATTATTTTAATCTCATTGGGTTAGTTCATGAAAGTTTTTATTGAGTCTGGGCCAAGCATGTATCACTACAGTAAAATTTATGCATAGCAACTCTTTTTTTCAGACGCTTGGGGGTGGGGTTGAATTCAAGCAACCTGCCGCTTTTTAAAGCGTCGGACGCTTTTTAAAGCGATTTTTAAAGCGTCGGCAAAAAGCATCGACGCTTTTTAAAGCGTCGGCAAAAGCATCGGCACACTCCCCCCCCCTCCGCCCGCGTTCTGTCTCCTTCTCTAATCCCCCCCAGCTCCTTCTCTGATCCCTCCCGGCCCGCGTTATGTCTTCTTCTCTGATCCCCCCAAGCTAGGTTTACCTCTGATCCCCCTCCCCGCCCGCGTTCTGTCTCCTTCTCTGATCCCCCCTTAGCTCCTTCTCTGATCCCCCCCGCCCGCGTTCTGTCTCCTTCTCTGATCCCCCCTAGCTCCTTCTCTGATCCCCCCTCGCCCGCATTCTGATGCCCTAGCGGAGCTCTTTTCCTTCCCCAGCCGATCCTCATCAGTGGCAGAGTAGATCCGGTCTCCCCCCAACCGATCCTGATCAGTGCCCTAGCGGAGCAGATTCAGCTGATGTAGAGCAGTGTGACTCAGAAATCTTGAGTAGTAGTCTTCAATCTGTTCTTCTATTTTTGGTTTTATGTATGCCGGCCGTACCTTGTTTTGAGAATGAATCAGCTCTTTCATTTTTCCTTTAGTTATTCGAAGTCATCCTTCCCTTTAGAAAGGGGGAGAAACGTGAGCTTGGGAAAATTTTAGCATGTTCTACATGATTTTGTTTTAGTTAATATAATCATAGCATCAACAAATCATCCATTAGGTAAGCGAAATCAGTACATTTAAACGGTGCTTTTTAGACTTTGATATCCAATAAAGCGACTGGTCTTCTTGAAGCTGAGTTAACATCTTGTAACCATGGGAAGTAATATTAGCAGGTCATGAAATAGATCTTGAGATACTTGAAAGGCTCTACAGGCATGAGCTTGGTTTATGAAAATAGAGAAATTATCGTTCAAGGTATTATTAGAGTTCAAAATATAGCCACAGCTGAAAACCCTATTGATATGATGGCTAAATAATTTCAAGAGATAAATTCAAATACTGTTTCAACCAGTTAAAGTTTGTAGAAATTTATGCTCATTGGAGTATGCTGAAAAAGATGATGAAAAAGTTTCAAGATGGTTGACTTGATAAGTGAAGATTTTTGAAGTTTATCTTCATATTATGAGCCTAAAACATATAAGACGTGGCTCCTAATTTGTATAAAACATGGCTTCGTAGGATATGTAGAATCTTTCTCTATTTAACGGAGATATGTGAGTCCAAAAGGATGATTTAGTTTTATTAGGTGTACGTAGGCCCAAGGGTGTGAGAGAGTTTGTAAGAGTGCAAAGTACTTGTAATCTCTTATATTTGTTACAGTGAAACTTGCATCATTGCTGCTAGATGTGCATGTAAGTCCATTGATCATCGAACCACACAAACCATATGTGAACTCTTGTTTTCTTCTCTCTTGTTGATCTCTCTGTTCTTGTGGTGCTATGCAAAAGGAGTTAGAAACAGGAAAGATGATCCGTGCTTTCACGATGAAACTTGAAATAAAGTTGGACGCATACGTGATCAGCTCAATGATAATATGCATACCAAGTGTGGGATTTTAGGGGCATCTCTTATTGTGTTTGGAGTAATTAAGGACTGGGGCAGAGGTCATTGTCTGCTATCATAGCTGGGCATTGTTGGGATGGTCGGTTCCTAGAAGCTCTCCAGCTCTTCAGGAAGATGCAGTTAGCTAGATCATATTAAAGTTAATGAACTCACTTATGCTTTGCCCTTTTAGCTTTTACTGCTTTAGGATATCTTAGAAGCGGGAAAGAGACCCACTGCAATTCGATCAGAAATTGTCATGAACCCAATGTTTCGGTTGTGAACTCCAGCGAGCTTTTTATTTATGCTCGACAATTTTGAACAAGAGATTTCATGGGACTCATTGAGTCAAGGTTTTGCTAACGCAAACGGCGATGAAATACCTAACCTGACCTTTATAATGAGTGCGTAAGCCGTGTCAACCCTGAATTAACATCTTGATTTCATGCCCAATTATTATGACATGCCAAGATATACTTACATACACTATAATCTAATATAAAAATAATTTTTAATACTAAGAAATAATAATTAACGCTAATAATTAAGGCTCACAAAATCATTACGGAGAGCTGTAACGGAACACTACTACTTTAGTACTATATGGATTGGTGTAGTACAACTCACACCATGTACTGAGACAAAGCGTTAATATTTTTTTCACTTTTAGTTATATAATATTATTCGGTATTGAAGGATACGAATCAATACTGTTCAGTTTTTGATCAATTATATTCATGACAAATCAAACCTTAGTGCCATATAAATACCATATGTTGGTTCAGATAGCAACCCAAGAGAGGGGGTGAATTGGGTTTTTCAAAAATTTAAACTCTTTTGAAAGAAAGCCCCAGCGGAAATAAAACTTAGATTCACACAAATTAAAACAGAATATGCACAAATAGAGAATTAAAGATAAAGAGACAATCACGGCAAACACAGGAGATTTTATAGTGGTTCGGTGTACCTACACCTACGTCCACTCCCAAGTACCTCTTGGGTCCACACTATAATCAATCTGATTACAGCAGAGTTGTTTTGCAAGCTCACAACTCGAACTTGTTGTTTTTCCGGGTGCACAACGAACCCAGCTGGTTTTCAAGGCTCACCAGCACAAAACCTAACACCACAAGCTAATGCTTGCACAAGGCTAACAGCCTCAACTGAATCAATCACAGATTGACCCAGCAAACAATATTTGTTTTACAAGATAAACAGCTCCTCCAATGAGCAAATATACAATAATGAAACAAGAATAAAAGGATAGGAATCAAAGCCTGATTCGCAGATCTTGGTGGCTTCTTCCTTCTCTTCCTTTGAATGGATCTTCCTTCAAGATGCTCTTGAGACTCAGAAGATCAGAAAACTAGGGCTTCTTTCTTCTCTTGAGATTTCTTCAAAATAGAACAACAAAAGCTTGGAATCTCTCTCTTTTCTTTTGGGAATCAGTATGATTTTTCCTTACGAGTTTTCCCTCTTTTCTCTCTTGATTTTCTGATGATTTCAATATTTCTCTCTATTCTTTTCTTTTTGTCTCTCTTGTCTTCTCTTTTCGGATGCAGCAAACCCTCTTCTTATAGATCCCGATTAATCCATAAATAGTTTAAAACTATCCGTTAGAAACAAGTGTAAGAAGGATTAGAATCAAAAATAGCAATAGCCGTTGGGATTAAAAAAGATAAAGATAAAGTTTAGAGTCGTTCTGACAGTTCTGGAGCCGTGTCTGACATTCTGGAGTTGGCTCTAACTTTTCTGGAGTCGGCTCTAACTCGAAATTATTTAATCCGCTCGATCTGGAGTCGTCTCTGACTTTTCTGGGGTCGACACAAAAAAACTTCTGGAGTCGACTCTAACAGTCCCGAGTCGACTCTAAGTCGTGGCCTGAAAATCCATCGTTCTGTCTTTTCTGTTGGAGTCGGCTCTAACAGTTCCGGAGTCGACTCTAAGTCTGTGCCGTTTTTCGGAGTCGACTCTGCGATTCCATGTGTCGACTCTAATGTCTGCAATCTTACCTTGACATTAGATTCGAACCAGAACTTGATTTGACTCTTGATTTTGATTATCAAATCGACTTATAAGCTGAAAAACTTAATCAAAATCATTAGTAACTTCAAATGTTATACTCAAATAGTTTTGTTAATCATCAAAATTCTCAATTGGGTCAACAATCTCCCCCTTTTTTATGATGACAAAAACTTTGAGTATATGCATTAAAAATTCATTTGAATTAAGAATTATAAACATTGTTAAAGCTTTAGAACTTCCTAACAGAGAATTTGATGCCAATATTCAAAATGAATCAAAAAGATACATGAGTCCTATTATAAACATCAATCAAGATGATTTAACTTTTATATAAAAAAAAAATAAGCTCCCCCTGCATTAAATAACTCCCCCTATGTAGATAAACTGAATTCAATTGATTAGAATCTCAAAATTTTTCTCCCCCTTTTTTATATGCCAAAAGATTGAAATCTTATACTTATACTCCTTATATTCGTTCATTATATGCCAAAAGATTGAAATCTTATACTTATACTCCTTATGCTCGTTCATTCTTATTTCTTTTATGCATATACAATTATCTCTCCCCCTTTTTTGTTATCAGCAAAAAAAATTTGAATTATCAGAGCGGGGTTGTTGGTTCAATTAATCATAGAGATAGTAAACTCATTCATTGAATTCAATCAATCAATCATAGACAAATTTGCAATAAAAGTGTAATTGTATTCCAAAGCAAGATTCATTACATGTGTTACAGTAAAGTGACATATTCAAGTATGTAATTCCTAGATACATGCTATCAAAGCAAGAAAGCAAGAAATCCTAAGATACAACCTAGGATAGGATATCAAAATCAAACATGCTTATACACAATTTTCTTTAAATGTCCAATCATTCCATAATATCATCTTTTTGAGTCTTCTTAAAACTTTCAAGACAAGCTTCAATTTGAGAAACGACGAGGTCGATATCTTTCTTTAGTTGACTGGTAGCATGAAGATAAGTTCCAGAACCGTCTGCAATGCCTTCCATCCTTTCAAAAATCTTATGAAGATCAGCGCTAAAGGATTCTACCGAGTTGCTAATGGAAAAAGAAATCATGTCAAGCCTTGAATTGATCTCTTCCTTCAACTGATTGAACTCCTCTCTCAACTGACACATCTCATTTGTCCTTTGACTATCATACTCAGCCAGTAAAGCTCTGAGCTGACCTATTTGCTCCTCAGAAAATCTTTCAGATGCCAATGCTGACTGATGTGGAGGGTGAGTGCTAGGTCCAGCCACTGAGGGTCCAGCAGTAGATGGTCTAGCAGAAGATGGTCCAGGAATAGATGGTTCAGGAATATCCTCTCCTCTGACCTCCTCAACTCTAACCTCTTCAGCTCTGGCCTCTTGTCCTCTTTTTATCCAATTTTCATTTTCTTTTCTGAAGCCCATTCGGTGAATTGTAGAGACACTATAGTAATCAGTATGCCTTAATTTTCTTAGTGGCTCATTATCCATTATTAATACACCTTGGCTTCTAAAGACTAAAGTCAGTATCATACCATACGGCAGTGTTGATCTTTTCTTAGTTGCTGCTTCTGCCATATAACCAATCATCATACCGGCAAGATTAACAGGTCTTCCAGTGAGAATATAGTCCATCAATAAGATGTCTCGCTCCGAGACATATTCAAACCTTCCGATTTTAGGAAATAAAATTCTTCCACAGATATTGTGAAGTAACCTGAGTTTCAAATTAAGTTGATTAGCCAAGATTTCTTCAAACTCAGAAACTTCTCTCCCTAACATCCTAGATAGGGCACCTCCTCTGTCTTCATGTTGATATTCAACTAAACCAATGGTAGGCATCTCCAATAGATTTCCAAGAGACTCGGCTGTGATAATTACTTTAGTTCCTCTTACAACACTCACTAAGCCTCCCTCTCCTCTACATAAATCATTATAAAATTCTCTTACAAGGGCAGGGTATGTAGGGACATCCAAAGAACAGACTTTTTTCCAACCCATTTCCTTCAACAAACGCCCAATAGCAAAGCCCTCCGAAGCAAAAAAGTTAAAATCTACTTTTTTTCCGGTAGTAATGGCCTTACCCGCTAATTGGTCTACTCATGGAGAAGATGGTGAGGGTGGAGAGTCATCTTGAGTGGCAGATGAAGAAGATGGCGAAGGTTGCCTCCAATTTGAATGGCGCTTCATCGGAACAGTCGAACCACCAATGATAGCACGCCTTTTGGGAGCCATGGGATTCGATTGGAATGAGTTATTGAGAGATTTGGAAGATTTGGAGGGATTGAAATCGGCTTGGAACGGTTTGGAAAAGGTTTAGGAGACGATAGGTTTCGTTTGGGTCGACTCCGCCCTTTTTATTTTGACCTAGTTTCACTTAGAGTCGACTCCCGAAAACGAGGTGTCGGCTCCGAACCAGAAATCTGTCAGTGCCCGAATTAGAGTCGGCTCTACAGAAGCCAGAGTCGGCTCTAATTGCCAGACAGAACATCAAAATATGAAGGTGTCAACTCCACAAACTGCAGGTATCGACTCCACAACAGTTTCAGAGAAAAATTCAAATTTCAAGGATCTGAAACTAATCAAATTAATCATCAAACTCTAGATAAGTGTTCCTTAACAATTGGGAAAACAATGAATCAAATTTCTAGATAAATTTCCTTATTGGACATAGAGGATTTTCAAGAAATTAATGAAGTCTAGATAGTTGTTGTCCTTAAGAGTTTCAGAAAATCATTCTAAAGGATCACAAACTCCTAATTCTCCTCTAAGATAACAAAATCTTTCCTCACTCAAAGGTTTGGTAAAAATATCAGCTAATTGATCATTAGTATTAACATATTCAAGACAAACATCTTTGTTAGTTACATGTTCTCTAATAAAGTGATGTCTAATTTCTGTGTTTAGTTCTTGAATGTTGAATTGGATTCTTAGTTAGATTAATGGCACTAGTATTATCACATTTAATAGGAATTTTATCAAGTGTGATACCATAATCTTCAAGTTGTCGCTTAATCCAAAGGATTTGAGCACAGCAACTTCCAGCTGCAACATACTCTACCTCAGCAGTGGATAATGCAACCGAATTTTGCTTCTTGCTAAACCAAGAGATTAAGTTACTTCCTAAAAGTTGGCATGCCCACTTGTACTCTTTCTATCTAATTTACAACCAGCATAGTCAGAATCAGAATAAGCAATCAATTTTAAGGTTGAGTCTCTAGAATACCATAATCCTACATTTTTAGTTCCATTTAAGTATCTAAAGATTCTTTTAACAGCAAATAAATGTGATTCCTTAGGATTAGATTGATATCTTGCACATAAGCAAACAGAAAACATGATATCTGGCCTACTTGCAGTTAGGTAAAGAAGTGATCCTGATCATACCTCTGTAATGCTTCTGATCTACTTTCTTACCTTCTTCATCCTTGTCCAGCTTGCATGAGGGACTCATTGGCGTACCAAGAGGTTTAGCAGATTCCATACCAAACTTCTTGAGTATTTTCTTTGTGTACTTTGTTTGGTTAATGAAAATCCCGCTTTCTCTTGTTTGATTTGAAGTCCAAGGAAGAAGTTTAGTTCTCCCATCATGCTCATCTCGAATTCTCCCTGCATTAGCTTAGCAAATTCTTGACAAAGGAGATTGTTAGTAGCACCAAATATAATGTCATCAACGTAAATTTGAACAATTAATAAATCCTTTTCTTTTCTTTTCAAAAATAAGGTTTTATCAACATTTCCTCTAGAAAAGTTATTTTCAATTAAAAATTTACTTAATCTATCATACCAAGCTCTAGGTGCTTGCTTTAAACCATAAAGTGCTTTGTGTAGTTTGAAGACGTGGTTTGAAATTCATGATCTTCAAAACCAGGAGGTTGTTCAACATAAACTTCCTCATTTATAAAACCATTTAGAAATGCACTTTTAACATCCATTTGAAATAAGTTGAAATTCATATATGCAAATGCAAGTAGTAGCCTAATGGCTTCTAATCTAGCAACAGGTGCAAAAGTTTCATCAAAATCTATACCTTCTTCTTGATTATATCCTTTTGCAACTAATCTAGCCTTATTTCTAATTACCAATCCATTTTCATCCAATTTATTTCTAAAAACCCATTTAGATCCTATTATAGGTGGTTTTTAGGTCTATCTACTAGGGTCCAAACTTGGTTCCTAGTGAATTGGTTTAACTCTTCCTGCATTGCTAACATCCAATAACTATCTTTCTCAGCTTCCTCTATAGTTTTAGGTTCTATATGAGATACAAATGCAAGATGATTATTGATATCTCTCATTGATGATCTAGTCCTTACACCTTGAGATGGATCACCTATGATTAGGTCCTTAGGATGACCATAAGCATATCTCCAATCTCTAGGTAGATCTTTATCATTCTGAATAGTATCAATACCATCATCCTTAGGTGAGTCATCATCCTTAACTTCAGGTTCTTGATCTGAAGATACATTTAATTTTTTAATATCTTTTAATCAAAGATGTATCTTCCTCATCATCAATTTTATCTGAACTTGATGTTTATTGAAGTTTAGTGGTTGAAGTCATATATCATTGTGATATCTTTAACATAATTCGTGTTTCTACAGATAGCATTACCAAATTTGAAGTGGTTGCCTTGCTAATTCATTTTTTACTATATATGCACATTTGTGTGATTAATTGTTTGCAATCTGCATTTTAAAGACAGTGAATCAAGTGGCAAGGTCTCAAGTTTCATTAGGTTTTAAATATTGTTAGAGTTCTGACATGTCAAACCAGAGTAAACTTAGAAGTTAATTTCAGGAAAGTTGCCTTGTACGCTGGTGTATTAGGACCTCTTCAGAAACAACATTATAGCCTGTTGAAATCAACTGGCCTGAAAGCACTCTAAGAACTAAAGCATAGCAGATAACTCCTTGTTCAAATGACAGTGTAACACAAACATTAAAAAAAAACGTCAAGTAAATTGCACACTAAAGACCAGCCATTGTTTTTAATTAGACTTAAGCAAAACTGGACCAAATCAACCTATCTGATTTTAGACGGCCCAGGTAGAGCAGTCCAGCATGAAAAAAGTGTTGGTTTTCTCAAGATTTTTAGGCCAAACCAGAAGCTGAGACAGGCTCAGGCTTGCAAAAATTATAAGAAAAGCCACAAATTTTAGCTTTCGCCATATCCCTCATGAAGATATAAACATCCAATATAACCTGTTCCTCTCTCACTATATGTGCCATCATGAAACTTGTCACTTGCAAATACATTGTTTGCATGCTCACTTTACCACTCTCCTTCAAACTCATCTTCTGTACATCCTTTTAGATTTAAGTGGCAGTGGCTTAGAAGGTATAGTCATTTCCCTTCCAATTTGATGCTGCAGAAATTTCGGAAGCTCCAGATTTTGATGTGATTCCTTACGAATAAGTATCTTCCCTTCAATTTCGGAAGCTCCAGATTTTGATGTGATGCCTTACGAATAAGTATCTTCCCTTCAATTGTATGCCATTCCTTGCACCGAAATCTAAGTAAAATGGACCTGCTCTTACCTTGTTTTGAAAGTGAATTAGTGATAGTGTAACTGAATCACAACATATTTCTTGTTTGAGACTTATTAGGGAAAATGGATTTGAAGAGCCACAATTTCTCAAATATCATATATCTTTTTTTTTTTTTTTTGAAAACTAGATGAGGTGAGATTTGGCTGCACATGGACCTGCTCTTACCTAGAAGTTTTAGATGTTAAAGAGTATGGAATGCTCGGTCTTCTGAATGTTTGAGCACAGCATGATAACCTTGTACCCCAAAATTTTGGTGCCCTGCCTATATTAGCTCATAAAACTGGCACTTGGTATTGCATGTTGATTTGTTTTTATTAAAGGACGTTTTTCTGCAAGTTATTGTACCATAATCTCAACCATTCAACTGCTTAAAGCTCCCAGACATTGAATTATTGCACCTTTTCCATCGTGCTCTTCAAATAATATGGTCAGAAATATGATTTCATAGATTGTGTGTTCAGAGTTAATTGTCGGTTACTTTGGTTTTGAGTAAATGCATGAACCTGTTCTAAGCCTGACCAAATTGAAGGATTTCCTTGTGCCAACATTTACAGCTTAATTTGCTTGTTTTGCATAGTTTGGTGATTTGATCTATTTAAAAAGTGCACGCTTGCACAAAGATACATATACATATACATAATCTGTGTGTGAGAACCAACTTTCTAGAAGCTTCAATGACTAATGCTTGAACATGCATGTAAATAAGTTTCCCAAAATTTTCATGACTAATGCTCAAAACTCTGGAATGAACTCTGCATGCTTGTCATGTCAGGATGATAAAACATATATTTGGAAATTTCAGGAAAGTTGCCTTAAGCAAAACTGGACCAAATCAACCTATCTGATTTTGGACGGCTCAGGTAGAGCAGTCGAGCATGAAAGTGTTGGTTTTCTCAAGATTTTTAGGCCAAACCAGAAGCTGAGACAGGCTCAGGCTTGCAAAAAATTTAGCCAAGCCTGGGCCAACCCAATTGAAACACTTTTACTTTCCCACTGATCCCCCATCCTTTATCTTGAATACCGACGAATGTTGGCCAACAATTACCTCATATACTCCCCACCCTCTCATTCTCTATTGCCATGGTGGCATCATTAGTCCAGAAACCAATTCTTCTCCAATACATTGTTAAATCCCTTGCTACCACAGACCAAGTGTTCTAACAGTGATTTTATAATGATAGCAAAGCCAATTTTGGTTGTCATATTATGTTGTATGGTCATTCGAACATTTAGCCAGCCTGCTGTTCCTTGTGAGTTTCACCTGAACCTCTTATTTGCATCAATGTCCATCCCCAGAGGTTAATGCCAATAAGGCTATTGATAAAGGAAAATGAACTGTTATGTTCCCTCTGTGTGCCTGATATAGAGCTTATGCTGCTTATATCATGTTATCTATATAGATTGAGTGGCACTGGGAAAAGAGAGAGAGAGAGAGAGAGAGAATCTACCATGTTATCTGTATAGATTACGCTGTGGCAGGAGGCAACTTTTTATCTAGTATGCATATGGTCAAGTAAATGTTGAAAACTTTTTGCATGCACTAGCTTGATCAATATCAAAATTTAATTTTACAAAAATAATTTTTCATGTAGATGGATGAGCATGGGCGGAAACCCGGTGAGGTGGAGTTTTACCGAATGACTCATATTTACCATGATGGTACTTTTGTCAGAGATGAGTCAAGGGACTTATATATAAGCATTTATTACAATTTATTTCATGTAACGATTTTAATTTGATTTTATTATTCAGTAAGATCTAACTAATTTTTTTTAAATTAATACAAGAAAGAGCTACAGCTCTTATTGCTGAGCGTGTTGATGACTCTACAACATCTACGCAGAGTAGTCGCATTGAAGCCGAGGTGTTTACGGAGCTGATGGGACCGGAGCGCTATGATCGAGTGAGGGGTTATGGAGTTGGAGTCACTCTTACTCAGTTATCTGAGATGACTAGACATGCACGTGATGCTGCAGATGCTGCAAATGGTATTCGCAGACTTGAGCATGAGATTGAGGAGATGCGATGGAGGAGTGCTGCCGATAGAGCAGCGATGAAGGAGATGCAACGAAGGAGTGCCGCCGATAGAGCAGCGATGGATTCTATGAGAGAGCACATTGAGCGGCTTACATCTATCGTACACATGTTTGTTCCACACCAGATAAATACATATATTATTAAATATTTTCTTATATTATATCAATTATTTATCTAATATATTTTAATTGATAGTTAAGCAAATTAAACTTTTTTAATTATTCTTATAGGCTCCTGGAGATCAGATCGGAGCGGACAGGGTGACCATCTTCCTCCTACATATCATTGACCTCGCCTACTTTTATTTTAGATCTTCCATTTTATGTATTTTTAAATTTTGTTAAACTTTAAATTATAACTCTCTAAATTGATTGTAATGAAATTTATATTTGAAATTTTAATTTGGATTTTAAGAATGTATGCAATGTGATTTTATGTTTGTTATGATTGCATTGTAGTTTAATATAAATTTAATGTAAGCAATGTGATTATTAATTGCATTATACATGTTTAATTTAAATGTTTGTAATTTTATTTTTTTAAAAAAATTATCGTGGGAGATGTTAAAAGCGTTGGGAAAATAACTGTGCCGACGCTTTTTAAAGCATCGGCACATTCATAACTATAATCTGCCGACGCTTTTGGCACATTCATAAGTCCGAGCTTTAAAAAGCGTCGGCAAATTTCTTCACCATCCCAATCCTAGCAACACTTTAAAAAGTATCGAAAGGCCATTTTCCGACGCTAAAAAAGCGTCGAGAAATAACTTTAAAAGCGTTGACATCCCTTAAATTTGTTGTAGTGTATGGAAAGAGGACGTGGAGGGGGCTGCCATGGTTTCAACCCTAAACCAAGGGGTTCAAGAGCAGATGCGTTACTGCTACGCCAATCTAATCATTGGCAACAAAAATAAAAGCCCAGGATATTTTTTCAGTGAGGTAATCCCACTGCTGTTCAACCAGTAAACCCCAACACTCCAGTGATGGACTTCACCGATGGCTCTTCTTCTTTGTCAGAAAATTATGTTTAGTTCTACCAAAAAAAAAAAAGAAGGAAAGGATGTATATCTGGTGCTAACTCTTGCAGGTATTTTGGAGATTATGGTTATTTAGCCATTTTCTCCGGAGAGATTCATCAAGGCAAGGTAGTTATAGTAGAAAAAGGTTATATCTTACTCCGGTTTTACTTGTACACGTTAAGAAATTTTGTTCATCCTTTTCATGTACACTTCATTCTCTTCTGTTTATATTTATAGTTCATGAACTTGCTTTTGTTAAGCAGCTAAGGTAGTAACTATTTCTGAAACAGAGAAGATAAATTGTTGTTGTGCTTTTTGTGAAGAATTGTTAATATCAGACACTAGCTATAACTTCAAAATTATAAAGAAACCTAAGTGCGAAACAGCCTTATCTTTTACTTCTAGCTGTTAAAAATCCTCAAACTTGTTCTAATCCACATGCAAGCTTTCTAAAGTTATTTGTACACTGTTCACTTGTTACAATAAAACAGCAAAATACAAAGCAGGTACTGTTTCTAATGATACAAGCATCCATAGTAATAACACTCCTTCAGATCAGCTTCCCTTCCTGCAAAAAGATCTACATCATTATCTTTCCCATGTTGACTGCAGCCAATGCTCTTCTGATCCTCCTTCACTTTGGGGTGAAAGCCTGAAATGTTGAGATAAAAATGAGCATTTGACTTTGGAAACAGAAGTCTTTTTTTGCACAGGAAATTAATGGAAGCTTATCTTTAAATGGCACTTACAGCAAAAATAGTTGCATGGCCAGGGTCTGCGAGGTGAGCAAGGAGATTATCAATCGGACCAGTGCCGGTGTAGATGGCTTGGAACCAGGCGCCCATCACTGCCAACATTGCCAACCTTCCATTCTTTATCTCCTTCGTCCTCAGTTCCCTGACCTTCTCCGGAGAACCAGTTCCCCATCCGAGTGGGTCAAACCAGAAACCACCTGGGTATCCTACATCAGTCCCGGTGAGCTTGTTGTTGGGGAAGATGGGATCAGTGTTCACACACCCAGGCTTGATGATATCTGCCCACCGTCTCCCCTCAGCCCAGCCAATCAAGATGAGCTCGATCACAAAGAGGCTGGTGGTGTCTGTGAAGTATTCCAGTTCTCCAGCTGTGTACCACGAGGGAGTGTTGAGAATGCCAATCTTTGTAAGCAATTCAGGGATGAAGATTCCTGCAGCTCCCAACATTGCCCATCGGCAGTGCACCAGTTCTGATTGTTGGTTCCATCTTAAGCTCTCAGGATCAGATCCTGTGTAAGACCCAACAACAATCAATCTCTGCGAAGGAATGCTTCTTTTTCAAGTTCTAGCCGAACAAAAATATTGTAACAGCCCAGGCCGCGTACGAACCCATTTCGTTACATAAAAGCAAAACGAAAAAAATTCACTTTGAGTCACCATAGCCTAAAAAAGATCATATTTGTACTTTGTCATTCTTGCTTTACTATTATAAACTATTCAACCTCTTCTCATCTTCCCGATGTGGGACAATTGGAGGCCATCACAATCTACCCTCTTAAAGAGGCGGTATCCTCGTCGCCAGAGGAATCCACAGTGGCTCCTACAGGTTCAAGAGATAGCTCTCATCCCATGGATGTAGCACTTTGCCCTATGTGGTACTTAGCTCCTTCACTTTCGGCTGATGCGTGGCTCTGATACCATATTGTAATGATCCGAACCTATAATACGGCCCTATTTCGTTACATGAAAGCAAGACGGACAAGATTCATACCAACTTGAGCCACCGCAGTCTAAAAAGGATCATGTTGATACTTTGTCCTTCTTGCTTTACTATTATAAACTATTCAACCCCTCATCTTTCCGACGTGGGACAATTGGGGGACATCACAAATATAATTGAAACTTTTTTTTCTGGCCAGCATTGTTCATCAATTTATAATTAAGTGCAAGCTAACACATTTTTTTAGTTCAAAAGGTATTTAAATAATGCATGGTTAATATTTAGAATGAATTATTCAGTCAATGCCTTTTTTTTTTTTCTCAATTGAGAGATGCAGTGTAGTCTTATCCTCCTCTATAACAGTACAGTCTCCGTGGATTTAGACTTACCAAGGCCTAGGGGATCAAATCCAAAATCTCCTGGGAGGCTGCATCCATGGAAGTGAAATGGAATTAATACAAATCCCCCTTTCTTTTCTTTTTGGATTTTTGTGATCAAAGAAAGGAGAAAGGGAGTCTCTACCTGCCTCAAGCCATGGAGGAGGGGTGCTGCCTGGAAACCAGAGGGGTCTCACAGTTATTGCTTCAGCAGACACAGAAAGTGCTCTGCGTGCAGTGGGTGCTGTCCATTTCTTTTGCCTTAGTTTTGTTCCTCCAAGGAAGGATGCCTTTGTTACACCCAGGCCATTCCCTGTCTTCTGAACTGAATTGCATCCATTCAAATTTATACAATGATCAGAGATTCAGTAACAACTTCCTTCCTTCCAATATTTGCTTCAGATAAGTCACATTGATCAACAAATAACCACATAATAACAAAAAAAAATAAAAAAAACCATGCCAAACAACCTCTCTTCATTCATTAGAAACAATTTACATGGATTTGTACAACTTAACACGAACCAAAAGAAGATAAAGAAGAAGAAGCAAAGCTAAAGCTTTTCCTCTTTGAGAGGTTTTTAATAAAAAGAACTAGTATAGAAATTTTATATTTTATTCTTGGTTTAAGGGGCTTTTGAGGAAGATGATCTTGCCTGGCAACAGAAGCAACAGCAGAAGAGGAGGCACAGACTGAAGCCATGTTGCTTTCTCTCTAGTGGTAATGGGGACGAGGATTGGAGGCATCGGTTTTGATGATGGAGTGGGCTTATCTTAGAGAGATAGGAGGCTGGTCTTGTGAGGACATTGTGTTTTGCCACGTGACGCAGAGAATCTAAGTTGTGGATTCTTCACCTCCAGATTTTAGATCGCATGGATTTTTGAAGATCTTATGGCTGGCATCCAAGGCCGTGACAAAATCATGGAGGGATGAGGTCGGCAGTTAGGACAGGTGGGGTGGTGAATCTAAATATTAGAATCAGATCTAAGGTTGGCATTGTTCTCTCTTTTTACCAGGTTTGTGTTCTTCTCGGATCTGGATTGGTGTCGTTGTGGCATGGGCTGTTATAGTAGATGGGTCAAGCAGTTGGCATCTAAAAGGATGCAGTTGTTTCACTTAGGGGGAAGGGAGGCACAAAAATAATAGCAACAAAAAAAAAGTACGCTGCTGTTTCAAGAACATGTTAATTACTGCAAACAAGACAATGATTGCAGCCATGTCTTCTTGCATCAAAATGAGCCCAGCTCTTGGAGTTAGCTTTAAAGAGGAAAGCTGTACTGAGAAAGCTTTACCCTTTCTGGTCCTTTTCATGGTTGGCTGCTTCTACCTACCTTCTTAATTGTTCTTGTTTCATCACTCGTTGGGTGGGCACCGATAGGACTAAGCTGGGTCAGGCTAAGAGTAATATAGATAGCCCAAGGCATTAGGCTTAGCTCAGCCTAGCCCAAACTCAGGCCAAGTATGATCAGCTTGAGTTTAACCCTAAGGCTATGTTTGATATGGTGGATAAGAGGAGATATCCCCTGGATATCCCTTCTTATCCCCAAATGCTATAGTTACAAGGGATAGTGCTGAAAAAGTTTAACCAGAGGGCCTTGAACTTATTCCCTAGGGAACCCAGGAATAACTAAAGTTATCCTTTGATGGCAGAGTGGTAATTTTAAAAAGGTACTTATCCCCTCAGCTATCCCCTGAATAAATGTTATCCTGTACATTTATCCAGAGATAGCCAAAAGCTATCAAACACGGCCTAAGGCTTAACTCGGTTCAGCTCATACTTTTTATAACTGGAGTATGGTAGTCTATGATTTATGTTTTAATTTTTAATTATATAAAAAAGAGTAATCTTAGATAAATGGGTATAGCACCCAATCTCCCTCTCTTTGTAGTGTAAAGATGGGAAAATCCAACAAATCCGTGATGTCAATGAAAATGAAAATGAAAATGGAACTTCAACTCAAGATCGAACTTGATTTGTTTACTATTATTTTTCAAGTTTGATTTCAGGTTGAGCGGAACTCAAGCTTAACTAATCAACCATACCTCCGATATCTCTAGTTAATCATACATATAAATATAAATAGTGTATGCACAATAAATTTTTTAATTTAAATAATGCTTGCACAACAATAATTTTTAGTATAGGCGACACTAATAAAGTCATTTTTGATGCTAAAAAGCATTGGAAAGTAGCATCCCGATGCTTCAAGAAGCTTCACGCAGAAGTGGAGGCAAAAATTTCAAAAGTATTTACGGAGTGCCAACGCTTTAAAGCATCGGCATAGTTTAATCTTGCCGACGCTTCAAATAATCTTGCCAATGCTTCAAAGCGTCACACTGCCGATGCTTTAAAGCATCGAAAAAATATTTTTTTAAAAAATAAAATAACAAACAGAAAATTAAAATTAAACCTATATAATGCAATACCATATAAAATCACATTGCATACATAAAATTTATATTAAACCTATATATAATTAAGATAAATTTATATTAAACCTATTATTTTTTAAAAAATAATAAATATAGAATTAAATTTAGTCAATGCTTTTCATAATTTTAAAATCAAAGTCTATACAAATTTATATTAAATCTGTACAATGCAATCATAACAAACATAAAATCACATTGCATATATTCTTCACATCCAAATTAAAATTTTAAATATAAATTTCATTACAATCAACTAAAAGACAGTATGTTACAATTTAAAGTTTAATAAAATTTAAAATACATAAAATGAAAGATATAAAATAAAAAAAGCCAAGGTTAATGATCTGTAGGAGGAAGGTCGTCACCTTGTCCGCAAGGATCTGATGCTCCAGGAGCCTATAAGAAAAATTAAAATTATTTAATTTACGAAACTCTTAATGATAATATATTAGATAAATAATTGATTAATATAAGAATATATATATTTAATAATATGTGTATTTACCTAATGTGGAACAAACATTTGTACGATAGATGTAAGCCGCTCAATGTGCTCTCTCATGGAATCCATCACTACTTTGTCGACGGTATGGTTTCGTTACATCTTCTCCATCACTGCTCTATCGCATCCCTCTATCTCCTACTCAAGTCTGCGAACATGTATATCCTGAACACTATCTACAGCATCACTGTATATCTACTCATCGCAGATAACTGAGTGGGGATGACTCCAACTCCATAACCTCTTACTTTACCGTAGCGCTCTGGCCCCATCAGCTTCGTAAACACCTCGACCTCGATGTAACTACTATGCGTAGATGCTGTAGAGTCATCGACATGTTCAACAATAAAAGTTGTAGCTCTTTTCTGTATTAATTTAGAAAAATTAGTTAAATCCTACTGACTAACAAAATCAAATTAAAATCATTGCATGAAATAAATTATAATAAACATAAGTCCTTCAACTCATCTCTGATAAAAGTGTCATCATGGTGAATATGAGTCATCCGATAAAACTCTACCTCACCGGGTTTCATCCATACTCATTTATCTACAAGAAAAATTATAATTTGTAAATAATTTAAGTATCATGATACATATGTATATCACGATACATATGTGTATCAAGATACTTATATGTATCATGGTACACATTTCATCATATAATTTTACTAAAGTAAACACAAGTAAAAAGTCTGATTGATATATTTTTAATATCTATAATATGAAGACTATCATCTATTTCTATCTAGTTTTTGAATTGATTGAATATGGAGCACATTATATATTCATTGGTTAAAGAAGATAACTCTGGTTGAAAAAGGGAGTCACAGAGACAAGGAGAAAATGAGATGTAAGAAGATGTAGAAAAATATTATGCGCCAAAAATCAGTTGGCCATATAAGAGTATTGTATAGCAAAGAATCCATATGTTAGTTCTTGAAACCATTGAAGAATAACTGTCATTAACTGCCACCGCCATTATGTTAGTTTTTTCTGCACTTATTATGCAATTTATATAACTGCCATTAACTTCCACTGCCACATTACATTGAAGCAGAAATATTTTGTTTTAATTAACTGACCATCTGATTTAAAATTAAATACAGCAAAGATTCAAACTGAGATATAGTGGCCTGTACAATAATTATCTATGCTAACTTTGATTGCAATATATGTGCAGATAACAAGTGCAAAAAAGAACAAGGAATTCATAAATACAAGCAAAGATTTCTGTCAAATATTAACAAATAACGTTTCATAATCATCAAAATTCTTAAAAAATACAATCTTCTATGGAAGCATATTCCTGATGTATAAGAGCGTTCATTAATCCAAAAAGCATCAGCAAGGTGAGCTTTGTTTGTGTTGCTTTTATTTTATCTTCCACATCTGATATTTCATAGCTAGGGGCTTAGCTAAGTTGTTGCAGCTCAAGGTGTTGGCAGAACTAAATCAGGTCAGATGACTTAGTAAAAAAAGACACCCATACAACAGAGGAAATCTAAAAATGGTTCAATATAGCATTGGATGGAGTAATCTCTTGTTAGTGTGTGCGTCTGTAAAGAAATCCAGATGGCTAGTCAACAAGCAATAACCAAAGTGCAACAGGAAATTAATCATCAACACTGCAAAGCTAATCTTCCACTCATTGGGATGCATTGTTTAAGGCTTGTATCAGGCTGAGACATTTACTAGAGGTAATCATATACATCATATATGGTTGTGTATGTAATTGTATCATTTTAAATTATTATGACCTATTTTGCATCAAGGTCTTCCTTCAATTTTAAAATGAGATTTATTTATATCATTATACACGTGTCACGATACATCGTCCACGATACATAACACAAGTTTCATTATGATAAGTAAATGCTTTGATATAAAAAATATAAATTTATAGTTTAAGAAACATAAGAACTCTTGTCTGATTCGCGCATAACTCTTAGATCCCGATGCATGGTGAACATACAAAGCTGCTCGTGCAGCTTTACCAATATCAGAATATGCCTGCAAAATCAAATAAATATACTTGTTATATTCCGAAAGTAAAGTATATATATATGTGTGTGTGTGTATGTATGTATAATGTACAATAAAAATCAAATTTTAATAAAGTGTCTTAAAATATTTTTCTTCATGTTTTAACCAAATTGAATATATCAAATCTGCACAACAAGGACATGCAACCCGTCCCTTTGTACTTCAGTCAGATAAATTGGCATATGCTGAAAAACCTTTGTACTTCAGTCAGATAAATTGGCATATGCTGAAAAATCATTAATAATCCACAACAAAGCTGCTCATAGTTTACATGTTTCACCATTTGAAGCATCAATTGCATCGACACCTTCCCATAACAGTTTCAATTCCTCTATTAAAGGTTATAAAAAATATCAATATCATTTTCTAGACCCTTATCACCTGGAATAACCATTGACAAGATAAATGAGGATCATTTCATGAACAATCATGGTGATAAATTGTACAGTATTAGAACAACTGGCCAACTATTATATGTAGAATTTAGAGTCCAAAAAGGATTGAAACCATATGAAGCTAAACCCAACCGAACATTATAAATATTAGAGGCACAATCAGAATGCCTAGTATCAAATGCTTTCCATGCTAGACTATCTGTTGGATATCTCAACATTCCATCTTTCATACGCCCTTCATCATGCCATCTCATTAATGAAGTCATTTTTGATGATGAATATAGCCTTTTCAATCAAGGAATAAGATGAAAGTAACGTAATACCTTCGCCGATTTTTTTTTGTTTTGTTCATTACATCATCCTCATCCTCTTCGTGAGTTGTTCATCATGAAAATCCACAAACATTGCATAACTCTCGATCAGTATTTCTACCACGATATAATATACAGTCTTTCGGACAACTATGGATCTTTTGATATCCAAGATCCAATTTGTTGATAACTTTCTTTGCTTTGTAATAAGAGGATGGTAAACCAGTGCCTTCTAGAAATGTGTCTTTTAGTAACTTGAGAAGCATGGTAAAACTCTTTTCGGACTATCCATTCATATATTTTATATGAAATAAAATATAAGAAAAGAGATCTTAGAAAATTTCAAACAGCCCGGATATAATTGTTCATCTGCATCTTTAATTAAATTATGATACCAAGCTGACTCAGTAGTTGATGATTGCATCTGCTCCTCGACAAATGTTTGTTTCATAAATATAGAACCATCACATACTCCAGCTGTTTCATGTATATTAGTTGAACCTCCAAAGTTTTGAACACTATGTCAAAAAGCATCTGTGATCAAACATGTCATATCATCACCTACAAGATTATCTTGCATATGACTAGATCCAAGATCAGACGAGGGTTGATTATTTGATATTGGCAACATAAATTCTTCATAAAAAACCCACTCGGTATAATCTCTTGCAAAACTATTCCATATCAATTGTTCTCCAACGATTTGTGGATCTAGACAAGAACTGTTAATACATCATCAGGACAGACATAAAATCTTTTCATTCAAACTACTTTTATCCATACCAAATTTAATGAAATCATGAATTCTATCTAAATATTCTTTGGTATTTCTCGATTTATTTGTCCAACTTTTATCCATTTTAGGATAAAATAATCGATAAACAACCAACTTTTATCTAATATGCATCATAGTTTAGAGCCTCATTTAGAAAAGCTATGTAGAAAGCTATCACAGTATCAAATAAACAACCAAACATCCTGCACATATTTCATTATTATAAGTGTTTAACATTTAATAGCATAGGCAAATGTGAGAATAAATAGTAATATTAAAATCTAAATATGCATAATACAATCATATTCAATCACAAATGACAACCATTTTATGTATAATAAGTACAATCATCATGTTCATTAGCACATGCAACATCATTAGCACATTTCTAAAGTGAGTGAGATACAATTATTAAAAATGTTAAATATCTTTGTGTAATTTTGTTACATATAATTTTCTATTCTTGTGGATGAATTGATGAACATCATTATTTTATATCCTTTTCCACCATAGAAAATCAATTTCTCTAGAAAATTTAACAACTATTTAACCCCTATCTGAACATTTCCCGCACCATTAATTATTAGAGCAATCTGGATTTTGATGACCATTTCAGCTAGGAATAAACGATACTAAATTCTATTTATATGCGTTTCTAGCATCTATATGAATCAGCCTCTCGGCGGTCCCCTTTTTTTTTCCGCAAGTTACTTCTATGAAAATCCAGTAAACATTCAGCACCTGATTTCAACCTGATTTCAATGTAATATTTTTAATTAATTCTATCTTTCAAAGCCACCAAAAATTGTTTTTTATTTTTCTAAGTCTAACCTCCCACCAGTCACTCCTTGTAGAATTTTTTTCCCCTGTTTGCACTTTCTTATTATTTCAAGCTTTCTTTTTTTCTTTTTCTTTTTTTTTTTCTTTTTTTTTTTCCAAAGAACTTCTCAAAGGGTTCATATATTTACGGGCCACCCCTCGCCCACCTCAACAGTCTTTATGTCGGGTGGGTGGTGGACACATGGTGTCAATGTGCATATAGTATTTGTATCTCCCCTCAGTAATCAATAAGCATAATGTCCTGGTCCTGGTACTTAGATTAACTTTTTTTTTTTTGCAATTATCTAAAAAAAATTCCCATTTTCTTGGTAGAAACCCAATCCATCCTATAATAATTTGTACAAGAACATCATGGCTCAAGAACTCTCACCAACTCCTTTTCTTCTTCCCTAAGAATGTCTGTTCGTCAACCGAGAGGCTGGTTCATATGGATGCTAGAAATGCATATTCCATTTTATCATTGTTTCAGATTTTCAACATCACATCCCGTGTCAACCCTATGCTCCACCAAGACAATAATTTTAATCCCCATCTTCGATCTCGTAAGGAGTGGGGATCCCCGGCCCTTGCCCGTGTTTTTAAAAATATACTTCAAAAATATCGATTTGCAGTGGGTCAGGGTGGATGAAAATCATTGGCAAGTGTGGTTACATGAATAATCCACCCCAAACGGCAAGTGGGGTTACATGAATAATCCATGAATAGTAAGGAACAAGGGATCAAGACATTAAATGTTAAGAAAATCCCTATCAAAAATTGAAACCTGGTTTAAAAATGATAAATATACATTAAATGTTAAAAAAAAAGGATCAATGGGGGATGATGAACTCACCGATTCTTCTTTTGATTTCGAGCTAAATTTGAGGAAATGATGAAGGAATGGGGTTGCTGCAATGAAAGGGGTCGACAAACAAAGAAGAAAGAGGAAGAAAAGAAAATTGGGAAGAAATGAAGCGCTGAGAGCATTGTTAAGTCCTCGACGCTTGATTTCGTCGTTTCGAATTTTTTGACGCTTTAGGTAGTGTTTGATAGAAAAAACACTATCATCGGATAAGTATATGGGATAGAGTTTATCCAAGGGATATCCCTATCTCCGGGCTATCCCATTGATCATATCAAATGGAAAAAGGTAAATCCCTAGGATAACTTTTTTTTATCCCTCTGGTTGTATTTGATTGGAGGGATAGAAGAGGATATCCCTAAAAAAAATGATTTAAACCCCAAACTACCCTTACAATTTCTAATACAACAATTGATTTGGATCGTTTGATTTGAAATCAAATGGTCCATATCAAATGAAAAAAATGCCGGCAATGCGGTTGTTGCCGAGCCGAAGACGAACAAGCGAGGCGCAGTGCCGATCTCTAGAGGAAGGGAGCCTGAGATATCATTGGACAAAAGCAGCAACTTGGTGAGGTTGGGGAGGAGGAACAGGCCAGGAGGAATGGGACCGGTGAGGTGGTTGTGGGAGAGGTCGATGGCTTGGAGATTAGAAATAGAGGCAAGGGAGGAGGGAATGGCACCTTCGAGTTGGTTCTACCAAGCGAAGAGGATGGTGAGGGAGGAGAGCGCATCGAGCTCCGGCAAGAGGAGGCCAAAGATCTGGTTGGTGTCGAGCTGGAGTTGGGAGAGTGTGGTGAGATTGGCAAGTGACGGCGGTATAGAGCCGAATACATTGTTGTCGTTGAGCATGAGGACTTGAAGGCCGAAAAGCTTACCGAGGGATGCTGGAATGGCGTCGGAGATGGAGTTGATGGAGAGGTTGATAGATGGAGTCGAGGAAAGGTTGCCAAAGGAGTCAGGGATGGGGCCAAAGAGAGACTTCTACCATAAGAGAAGGCGTTCGAGCTTGGGTAGGCGGCCGAGGGAGCAGGGGAGAGGGCCAGAGGGAGTTCTCGTAGAGAAAGAGGTTGACGAGGGAGGAGCAGTTGCTGAGCTCCGACGGGATGGAGCTGAGAGCATGGCAGTGTAGATGGAGATAGTCTGGAGGCTGGCGAGTTGGCCGAGGGAAGCTGGGATTAGACCAGAGATTTTGGTGTTAGCGAGGCCAAGGACGGAGAGGTTGATGCAACGGGAGAGGAAGGGTGGAATGGGTTTTCAATGCTCATTTCAACGCTCTTTTCTTCTCTAGTATTTTTTGTGTCCAACGAAAGACATCAGGGGGTAAACTCATCGTCTGCTTTATGCCTGGGAAGAAAATGTAGACGAATCTCTACTCCCCTATCCACTGTAAATCAGCCGCTGAAGAATATAAATGGTCAACTTAAATTCAACATATCTCTACAAGGAACCAGCACAGAAAGCATTTTGAGTTTCTGTGAATCTAGATTTTCAATGTTTTATTAAATCCTACTAACACATTTCATATTTGAGCAATCATAATAATATGAAAAAAACGGTGCCACTATCATTTCTAATAAATCTTAAAATTGTAGAAGACTGCATATAGTTGATGCAAAACAAAAACAATTTAACGCATTGTAGGCTAGCTCCAGTGTCCGATTGATTTGAGAAATGGTACATGAAAATGGATCAAATCCAGCCAAAGGAACACGGTACATGAAAACGGATCCGATCGAACAACCCCAGCTCCAGTGTCCGACTGATTTGAGAAATGGAACTCGCTTCCAAAGCCCCTTGATTGCTGCAAAGTTTGCGCAAAAGCCTAATATTTTTGGATGTCAGCATCACTTCAGCAACTCTTCAAAGTGAAAACCTTTGATCTCTGCAACTACATCAGCATCACTAATCAGGCCCCCTCAAATACTTACCATGAGTAGTTAATATGAAGAACAAGCAGCTATAGGAAAGCTTCCACCACAATATCAACATAAACACACAAATTTTCGCAGCACTGCAAATGGGCATAGTTATTTTGATAAGAAAAACATTATTAAAACATCAGTAAGCTCAATTTTGATGGAAAGATTGAGTTGGCTTAGGAAGGCATCGAAGTTAGGAAATAGTAAGAAATGCCTAACATCATGGCCCTTGACTCAGATAGCGTGTTGCATATGCTTCACAACGGTTGCATTTAGAAATGCCCTCCAAGTCATGATAGCACAGCACATAAATTGAGCGTCAAAACAAATAAGAAGTCCCTATCATCATTGCCGAATTGAATTGAGTATGCTCAAAACTAATCACAACCCACACAAGCAAAATTTTTGAAATCATATGAACAAGGCAACATTGGCAGGATGGTATCGGTTGCCTCCGATACATGGAAATAGTTGGTATTGGGGGGCCCACGATACATGGCAACAACAAATTGTCTCAAGCTGAGACATAGCAGAAAACAAAATCAGAAATAGAAACAACAGTTAGATTAACCCATTTTTGAAAGCACAGTGGGCACAATGACCTATTTGGTGGCAATGAAATTCCATCTTTGGCAACCTGTGGTTATCAAGCAAACAAAAAACAAGATAGGCATGTATGATAAAATATTGAAGCTCTTATGAAAAACCTCAAATACTTCTAAACTTTAAAGGGACATAGATTGAGTTGGCTTAGAAAGGCATCCAAGTCAGGAAATAATAAGAAAATGCCTAACATCTTCATCGCCCTTGGCTCAGATAGGGTGTCACACATATGCTTCACAATGGTTGCATTTAGAAATGCCCTTTAAGTCATGATAGCACAGCACATAAATTGAGCATCAAAACAAATAAGAAGTCCTATCATCATTATCGAATTGAATTGAGTATGCTCAAAACTAATCACAGCCCACACAAGTAAAATTTTTGAAATCATATGAACAAGGCAACATTGGCAGGATGGTATTGGTTGCCCTCGATACATGGCAACAAGTTGGTATTGGGGGGCCCATGATACATGGCAACATTGGCAACTTGCATATAGAATTTGCATCAAATTATATAGCTGAAAGCATTAAGTCATCACATGAAAATATCTAAGACCGTAACAATGATATAAAAATGTGTACTTATATATGACAACGAGTGCAAACAACAAGTAAATTTTTTACTTAATCAAACGACAGAGAGCAAATCCAATAAGAATCTTGAAATGAAAAGGAAGTTCCCATATAGAACCATTGACATAGTCCTAATTCCACCCCTATTCTCATTAATTGTGGAACTTGCTGCACTAGCTATATCCTCACTGGAGGGTTGCTCGGCATGTCATCAAGGATTTTTCAAACTTCAAGTGTAAGGCATCGTTCAAGAAAAGTGGCCTAGACTTCATGTCATGTATTGTACCTTTTGTGTTCATTGTTCGAAAAGTCATCGACCAATGCTTGCAATCATCCCACTCCCTAACGATTCCTCTTTTGCGTCCAACGAATATAGCATAGAAGGGCATTATGAGGATAAGGCAGCAAACAAAAGTAATCATATTCTTCGCTAGGACCTCCGTCCCTTGTGGTTGATCCTGCAAGGATAGAATGATTATAAATTATCATATCTAGAACGCAATCTCCAAAATAGTAAAACAATAACGACTTCTCAAAATAATTGTACTTCTAGATGTAAATTGATGCCACATTGCGTTTGCAATACAATCCCCCTTAACCTCATCCCTCCTTGATTCATCTTGATTAATGGGGTTGAAACTTAATTGCTCACTATCATCCGGAAAGTCATCGATATCATTGGCATTGAAATATTTATCGTTACTTTGAGTTCATCGGATAAAATTATGTATGATGCAGCAAGCCAAAATGATTTTTTTTGAACTTCAAACCGATAAGGCAGTAGCGATCAAAGAATCTTGAATCGTTTCTTCAAAATCTCAAAAGCCTTTTCCACACAGTTACGTAGTTGTGCGTGCCGATGGTTATAAAGATCCTTATGGTTCTCATAATTTTGCCAATCAGAAGTGATGTATGAAAGGTACTAAGATGATACCTAGTACCCCGATATGATGCTAAAAATCGATCTATATTTACGTACCTGAGTTGGCCAAGTAAAACTTTCTTGCAAAAATTGACACTAAGCACGCATAAACAAATATAAAACTTTTCGGCAACGTGGTTATAATTTGAAAACCTTACCTTTGGGGACTATAAATCCTTCATGGTCACAGCACCACCTCAAAACTCTCATATTCGCTGCCGATCCTTTCCATCTAATGCACACAAACATAAACATATAGTCGAAAGATACAACAGCCATTACATTCTGAGATATAGTGTTCTTTCAATTGAAAAAAAGAGATTGATCCTCCTCTATATGCATGCCATCTATGGCACCAATTGCATCCTATAGTTAAAAAAATATTTCAGCAAAGCTTATGAAATGTAATTGATGGTACATATCATGGTAAATGTTCGACTATTACCTTAAAGAGTGGATAGAAATATCGATTATCTCTTATCTTCGGATGAATCGATGAATCATTTGATGGGAGTTGAATGAACTCATCCTGTAAATGCAATACAACATCCATAACCTTATGGAAGTACCTACTTATCGTTCTTCTGAGTGCTGGTAGGTCTCCTGAATAATCTTATTCGATTGACCATGACCTAAACATGACAAAAAGATTGCTAGTTGCTCATCAATTTCTATTTAACTCGATTTTAGTGACCCCATGCCAACAACTTTGTCTTTGAGAATCTGAAACATCTCTGTGTTTATTCTTAGGTACCGATAGCAACAATCAGAATGCCTATTCAAAATGTCTTGAATAATGTTCGCACCGCTGAATTATCGAGTATGGCATGGAACCCTTTGAGGACATGAAGTCTCTTCATCCGTTTCCATTAACTCATCCAACAATTCGATCATAATGTCATCATCAAGCAGCATGCCATCCAAAGTTTGAATTAATAAATCAAATTAATGACTTGCCATATCAATTGCAAAAGACACCAGTTACATATACAAGGACATAAAATGTGTATTTATCATAGGTCAACAAGCACTATACATATGCACGATACAATATGTGTTGGTAATCAAAGTGAAACAACTATCACTGGCATAAGAACACATTGGTACGTTCAATACTAAATAAAACATATCCATGATATTAGAATGACAGCTTACATATCCATCAAATGTTTCATCAAACTAAGCAAGCAAATAACATCATTACATATCTCAAAAATAGGTTAACAACAAGTTCAAATACCTCGATGTTTATTCAAGTGGTAATTAACAAAACTTTTCATTGATCTACTTCTAACATCATGAATAATTGACGTGTCTCCAAGGATTGATACAAGATGTTAAACATAACTGTAAAGTCGTCGATCGCTAAATATAAGCTAAAAAGCTTCGGTATGCACTTATCCATACTACATGAAGCTTCCATTTTTGCTTTCTCTAGTTTGACAGCTAACATTTTCCTTGATAGTTGTATGGCTTCTTGTGAGAACTCCAAACACTGGGTGGATTGCCACCTCAAATCCTCTAATATTTCAACCTTATCTACCCCTCTAAATCTTCTATGTCGTTGTGTTGTGGGCGTAGTATCCTGACGCAACCTCTTACCTTGAGAGAATGCTGCACCATCAGCGGCCGAATCATTAGAATTAATAGTAGGGTTGTCAGATTGATATTGTGGGGTTGGTAAAGGTCCAATATCATCCAGCCCATATCTAGAGGAAGCAAGAGGATCATCGGAGTTTCCTCCTCCCTCAAGATCTACATGGATCGCATCATTCTCAGTCTCATTATGTAAATTCGATTCATTGAAATAGCAGCCATCCAAATGAGTAAATAGAGGAGGGGCACTAGTCCTAAAAATAGAAACGTCTGATGATTGGAGAGCTGAAATTGATTGCAGAGGAATTACATCAATGCGTGTCGCAGCCCCTACACCAGTAGCAACTTGCTTTCTATACCATATGAGCATATCCTCATATGGTGTAAAAGGCTTGTTTCTACAGTGTATCAGTTTCTTATTGACCTAGTATACACCCAAATATATAATTAGCTTTAATTTATTTAAAGTAAATGCAAATCTAAGAAATATTGACTGATTTGCTTATCGAGATCACACTGTCCCACTGTTCATCATATTGGTAGGGATTTATCTCTCTGGATCCCAACCCCAACTAGACAAAGTCGCCAAGTAATGATATCGATGAAATATTTTTCTTAAATTTTTCATTCTATTTTGCATGTTCTGAACGGTGTACTTGGTTTTAGCCTCCATATTGAATCATTCAAGAACCCGAAGGAGTGCAGGCTTGGTAAATGTGTTTTCGATTGTACCATCGCTAAAAAACTTCTCCTTCAGCAATCTTGACAAGATTTTATCCTCTTTATCGGTATAGTTAGTTACCCTAGCACGGGTTGATCCTGTTTCACCGCATTTAGAAGTGCCAGCCATGGTTCTTCTTTTGTAAGCCTAACTATTGGATGAGATACAAGAAAAGGATAATTAATGGTAAATTCAAAGCTAGACCTCCATTTTAGTTCTAAGTCAAATAGATATTCAATTATATTAGGGAGTAATTTAGAAATAAAATAAATCTAATTAAGGATTTGTAAGCCAAAGGGCATTTTTATAAAGTAGACCTTTGTTTTCCAAAGGCATACCATGTAGTGCGAGATCATTGCGTATGATTCCCCCATTGTTTCAAAGGGGTATCAGAAAGAGAGAGCGACTAAACAAGAAACAAATTATATAAGAGAATCCACACGTGCACACAAAGAAATAAAAACAAAATAGCCCAGCCGCATGAGTGATGAGTGCCACCACCATGCTCTGATTTACAATGCCATGCCAAGCATATCATTTGGTGGGACTAAGAGGCCTAAGCTTACAAAGACTTCCAATGACTCCAATGTCCACAAAGAACTCATTTTACCAGCAAAAATAGAGAGAGAATTTGGACCAACAGCTTCATAAATTTAAATGAAGAATGAAATCGTTATATAATAGTCAATGATTTAACCTTTTGTAATCAATGCAACAAGCTGATTAAGTAATTTTCTATTGCTGGTGAAAAGACCTCAATTCTAAGTCCTACATTGGATTTAAGAATCGACAAATTTTTCTTACCTTACGATGGCCGAAGACGGTGACTGCGTCAGTGTCCGCTTGCCGAAGGTCACATGGTTCTCTATCGACCGATCTAGAGCTCGTTGGAAAGGACCAAGAAGGAAGAAGGGAAGGGAGAGGCTAGGAGGAGAGGGTTTCGATAGGGAGGAGGAAGACGAGAACAGGAGCAGGAGATCGGAAGATCAGGATGAGGGCCGTTCGGACAGAAGGGGAAGCGGAAAGGACCTAGGGCAAAATGAAGAAGGGAAGGGAGAGGCTAGGAGGAGAGGGTTCCGATAGGGAGGGAGACGGGAGCAGGAGCAGAAGATCGAGAGATCAGGACAAGGGCCGCTTGAATGGGAGGAAGAAGCGGAAAGGACCTAAAGCAAATGAAGAAGGGGAGGGAGAGGCTGGAAGGAGAGGGTTCCAGTATGGAGGAGGGAGACAGGAGCAAGAGCAAGAGATTGGGAGATCAGGACGAGGACGGAGTGGAAAGTGAAAAGGACCTAGAGCAAATGAAGAAGGCGAGGGAGAGGCTGGGAGGAGAGGGTTTCACTAGGGAGAAGGGAGACGGGAGCAGGAGTAGAGATCAGAAGATTAGAACGAGGGCCGGTTGGACGGAATGGGGAAGCGGAAAGGACCTAGGGAAAATGAAGAAAGGGAGGAAGAGGCTGGGAGGAGAGGATTCCGTAGGGAGGAGGGAGATGGGAGTAGGAGCAAGAGAATGGGAGATCAGGACAAGGGCTGCTCGGACGGGAGTGGGAAGCAAAAAGGACCTAGGGCAAAATATCATTTTTTTTATTGACAAATATACCCTCAAGGGATAGCTGGGGGAATAACTAGCTATTCTTAGGTTCCCTAGGGAATAAGTTTAGAGGATAACCCATGGTTAAACATAGGTTATCCCCTTGGTTAAACTTTTTTAGAGTTATTCGGATATCCTTCTTATCCCCAAAAGCTATAACTGTAGGGACAACTCTGAAAAAGTTTAACCAGAGGGGATAACCCATGTTTAACCATGGGTTATCCTCTGAACTTATTCCCTAGTAGGAACCAAGGAATAACTAGAGCTATCCCTTGATGGCAAAGTTGTTATTTAAAAAAGATAGTTATTCCCTCAGCTATCCTCTGGATAAATACCAGGGATAGCTTTTGGGAACCAAACATTACCTTAAAGTAAAAAGAGTTGCTATTTAACTCTTGTTGTAGTGTTGTAATAATAATAATATACTTAAAGCGCTTGCATCCCATTTTAGATAAAAAAACTAATTTATGCAAGATGTGCATGCCACATCTTGAATTTTGTTATACAAGGTGATTTAAAATTTGTTAATAAATATGTATATAAAATTAAAAATATCATTAAATATGTAATTTTTTCAAAAGCTAGAAAATATGATTTTAAACACTTGTATATTACTTAGAGTAAAAAAGTTTAAATAACTTTTATTAGATGTAAAAATATAAATAAAATTCTATATATTTAATATTACAATCATCTTTTGAATGTGAAGATATTATTATTATTTATAATATTTATTTTTTCTAATGATCCATTATTAGATTGTCATTAAATTGATATAATATTATTATGAAAGTTTTAAAATTTTTAATATTATAAGTATTTTATCTGGTACTTATTATCCCATTTCTCTTTTAGTTTTGTAACGAATCTATAACATTACCAATTATTTATGATTTTTTAAATGAAAATAATTCAAGCAATTGAATTAAAATTTAATAAATATTGATAAAAATTTATATCATTATTGTTAGCTTTAATTATGAATTCTAAATTTAAATTACATCATGTGTTAGCAATAATAGAAGAGTTTTATGGTAATACGATACATGACATTGGTGATACAAAAATACAAATTTAATTTATTAAATATATATATATATGTAATCAAAAATATTATAAAGATAAAAAGATTCCTTTACTGCAGGATCAGCCCCAAGTAGTAGTAGTGAGAATGATATTGCAGAAATATAAAATATTATTAATAATGAAAAATAAAACTAATAATTTTATCATTCATTAAATCATTTTTTAATTGAGTAATGATTTTACAATCTTTTTAAGCCAAAATGAGTTAGATAATTTTAATATTTTAATCTAATAGAAAGTATAAAAATAATTATCTAATGCTTTACTGCCATGGCATATGATTTAGTGACCTTTTTGGTATCTATAATAGTATTAGAGTCTACTTTCAATATAGGAAATTAGGTATTTGATGACATAATGAGCTGATTTGGAGCTCAACACAATAAAGATGTTGGTTGCTTAAAGAACTTGTATAATATGAAGTATAAGATGCAAGGTTGAAAGACAAACATGAAGCTCCTTGTGTATGACTAGAAGATGAGAGATTGATGACAAAGAGGTGATCTCGAAAAAAAAAAAAAAGAAGGATCAAGCAATAAAATAATAAGATAGTGCAAATACGACAAGTTGATAGCAAACCAAAAAAATATTTTATTTAATTCTTACAAATAATATAAAAAATAAAAAAATACCTCATGTCGAACCTAATGAAGGATGAAAATGTAAACTTCTTCCTAAATGACTAAAATATTGAAAATGAAAGATGAAAAAAAAACCTTAAAGAAGAGAAGGCTCAAATAAAACCATGAATAAAGGCATCTATATTATTTTTATATAATTTTTATAAAATTAGTTTTTTAAAAACAAAAATTATTTGGCTTGCCGAGCAAAAAAAATTTGAGCTTGCGTTGGACTGGCACACATGGCTTGTTTGTTCAGCTCTCCTTTTACCAACTAAAAAAGTCTTTGTACATCGCCTCCGATATAGCAAATTTTACATGAGCTACACCGCTCTTCTTTATTGGCCCATATGAATCTTATATGGCTTAACATGATGGATGGGATAACAGGGATCATGATTACGAATTCGTAAGCGATACACTATCCCTGATGAGACTGAACAGGATGACTTGCCTTTCGAAAAAAAATATTACGATACCTCAGTTGTAAAATTATGATACTCTTATTATAAAATAACGATACCCTAATTATAAAACGTTAAGGCAAAGCTTTACGACATCCCAGAAAGTTTTTGATATTCGTCGAAAAAAAATATAATACCTAGTTGTAAAATTATAATACATAACTATAAAATTACGACACCCATTCAGAAAGTCAAAAAAAAATTACGATACCCAGTTGTAAAATTACGACACCGTAGTTATAAAATTATGACACATATTCAGAAAACGTTAAGGCAAAGCTTTATGACATCATGATCGAAAAAAATTATGATACTTTAGTTGTAAATTACGACACTATAGTTATAAAATTATGACATCTCTAAAAGATATCTGATATAGGCCAAAAAAAATATTACGACACCTCGGTTGTAAAATTATGACACCGTAATTATAAAATTACGACACATAAAAAAATTTAAAGCAAAGTTTTATGACATTATGGCCAAAAAAAATTACGACATCTACTTGTAAAATTACGATACCATAGTTATAAACTTACGATATCTTTAGAAGTTTTTTGACATAGGCCGAAAAATATTATGACACCCTAGTTATAAAATTATGACACTGTAATTATAAAATTATGACATCTATTCAAAAAATATTAAGGCAAAGCTTTACAATATCATGGCCAAAAAAAATATGATACTCTAGTTAAAAATTCGACACCTTATTTATAAAATTACGACATCCCTAGAGATCTCTGATATTAGTTGAAAAATATTACGATACCTTAGTTGTAAAGTTATGATAACCTAGTTGGAAACCTATGATACTTATTTAGAATACATGGCATACATTTTAAAAAAAGTTGAATGGATATTAATGCACGTTGTGCTAAAAAACTTAAGATCGTATCCCTGCTATCCTGTTCCGTTCTATCGTGTCAAGCACTAGAGGTGATGTATAAAGTCTTTTCCTAATTAGCTAATTCAAGCAAGATGGTACCGTATAGTTATCCGTTGAACCACTTCTTACACGGGCTACTATCATTTGGCAGCCTAGCTTACTTGATATTTGATCTAAAAGTCCTCCTGTACCGCATGCAAATTAATTTTTTTTTTTGATATGCATGATTCCATCATGCGTGATCATAATCACTTATGGTGCATAAAAAGCTTTTCTTTAATCTGCTCTAGTTTTTATATAGTTAGATTTAGATTAAAAAAAATTTGTATACCGTATGCAATTTAGAATGTATGTATCATGTACCATGTAAAACATATGCATCATGCTTAATAATTGATCTGGGAGTATATGGCAAAAATATTTTTATTCTTTCACGTCATGCGGGACGGAAAAGTTTTCCTACCTAGGTATTAATTAGTATGCTTGGGCTGGTCCCGGGCCGCACTAACTTGCTTTAAATTATCCGCGGTCCCCGATAGCATTGTTTTTGAAAAAAATCAAAAAAAAAATCCTTCCCGCTGCCACCCGCGGCTTCCACAGCAAGCTTTGGCCCCTTCCTCCGAAAATTTCAAAATTTTCTCTTTCCTTCAAATCCCCGGCCAATCCGCCGCCCCTCTCCTGGCAAACCAGTAGCAGCGTAAAAGCAAAGGCCAAAGTCTTGACTGACGGTATTATACCGTTATCATAACGGTTGCTACACTGTTCTTATAGATGTGTTGATCTTTAAATAATATTTGATAAAGAGACTGTTATACAAAGATCCAGTGGTCATTGACGTTAACGTCATCCTCGTTACGTAATATATGGTCCATTAAACCCATTATAATAGCTTTTCTTCCACTTGGTTTCACAAAAATTCAATTCAGATGCTGGAGCGGGCAGATAACGGCCGTCACATCCGTTAACGACTCTGGAGGGCTCCGTCACCGTCATCCAATTTAAAATTAAATCGTCCTCCCCTTACGCGGTTACAATTTTCTCAAATTCACCTTCCGGTGGACCGATCCCTCCTCCTTCTTCGGCAATCTTCGTCCCAAAATTTTAAAACTCCCCGCCTTATCCATTCCCGAAATTTCCCTATAAAAATCCATCCCCTTACTCTTCATCCACCGGCCAAGACTCTTCCCGATATTCCCCCCTCCACCAATCCCGATACGAACCCATCCTCTCGATCTCCATCAACCCCCTCCCCCGAATTTCCAGAACGCTTTTATCTCTAAATTTTCTTCTTTTGCTTCCCCCAACTCCTCTACGACCATGCCGTCGATGCCCGCCGCTGCCGGCACCGTCGAGGAGCTAGAGGAGCCGCTCCTCGCCCCGACCACCGACCGCTTCTCGATGTTCCCCATCCGCTACCCCCAAGTGTGGGAGATGTACAAGAAGGCCGTCGCCTCCTTCTGGACCGTTGAGGAGGTCGATCTATCCGCTGATCTCCCCCATTGGATCCACTCCCTCACCCCCGACGAACGCCACTTCATCTCCCACGTCCTTGCCTTCTTCGCCGCCTCCGACGGCATAGTCCTCGAGAACCTTGCCTCCCGCTTCATGTCCGACGTCCAGATCGCGGAGGCCCGTGCCTTCTACGGCTTCCAGATTGCCATCGAAAACATCCACTCCGAGATGTATTCTCTTCTGCTGGAATCCTACATTAAAGACCCTGACGAAAAAGATCGCCTTTTCGCGCCGTCGAGACGGTCCCGGCGGTGGCGAAGAAGGCCCAGTGGGCGCTCCGGTGGATTGGGTCCTCGGACTCCTTCGCGGAGCGCCTCGTCGCCTTCGCCGCTGTTGAGGGGATCTTCTTCTCCGGCTCCTTCTGCGCCATCTTCTGGCTCAAGAAGCGCGGCCTTATGCCAGGGCTTACCTTCTCCAATGAGCTCATCTCCCGTGACGAGGGCCTCCACTGTGACTTCGCTTGCCTCCTCTACTCCCTCCTCAACCGCAAGATCCCTGAGGACCGCGTCAAGTCGATCATTGCCGACGCCGTTGACATCGAGAGGGAGTTCGTCTGCGATGCCTTGCCGGTGGCGCTGGTGGGTATGAATGGGGATTTGATGAGCCAGTACATTGAGTTTGTGGCAGATCGTCTCCTGGGGGCGTTGGGGTACGAGAAGTTGTATGGGGTGGCGAACCCGTTCGATTGGATGGAGCTGATATCGCTCCAGGGGAAGACGAATTTCTTCGAGAAGAGGGTCGGCGAGTACCAGAAGGCAGCCGTGATGTCGAGCTTGAATGGCAATGGCCATGGAGGGATCCATGTGTTCAAGTTGGACGATGATTTCTGAATGAACCTTCTCTCTGTAATCATCTATTTGTTGTTTTTTTTTTTTTTTTTTTTTTTTTTTTGCGTGTGAGCTTCTTGGATGGAAGAACACATATGGTTGCAAGAATTCTAATATATGCTATTATTGATTGTTTAGAGAGCATGGATTGTCTTTTGATTTGTGTTTGTAAGTGTGGGATGGCTTTCATTCTAATGAGGTGTTTCGTGTTTGAATTCCTATTGTTGATGGATTAATGGGCTGTCCAAGGGTTTGTTTGGGATCTTTGGATGGAAGGAAATAAGGGAGAGGGAGGGAAAAGAGGAAGAGTAATAAAATTTCTTGCTTGGAAGAAGGAGAAATGAGGAAAAGGGGAATATGGCTATTCATTCCTTTTCATTCTTTAAATCTAAAATTTGTTGTCCTCTAAATTGAAGGTAGAGAGAGAGGGTTCTCTCTTCTCAAATAAGAAAAGGATAATAATCCTTCCTTTTCTCAAGAGGATTGTGTTGGTGCAGATTGTAGCTACTTAATTGCTAAGAGGTGCTATGGTCTATATGATCTTCTTTTGATATGTTTCTCTTTTTATGCACTATAGCTATACTTTCTTTAGGAGAGTATGCAAATGCCTAAGAGAGGAAAGGAATAGGATTGGATTTTGAGAGGAAAAGAATAGGATTGGATTTTGATTGAGTGAAATGCAAAGGTCTACGGTCCTATTTATAGCCTTTAAGTGCCTTTTGAAAGCAATAATATGGTTTTAATTTAATAAAGGATGTAAGGGTAAGGGCTTATCACCCTTGATATGCCCAGTCATCTTCGTGATCTTCTGATCACGCTATTCGATAAGCCCTTCCATGATCCGAAAAGTCGTTTCCACGATCAGATAAGCTATTTTAATGATCAGATAAGTCATGGCACAGCTTTGATACGCTTTTTCATAATCGGATGATCGTTTTATCACCAACGGCATGATCGGATAGGCGATAGGAAGATCGGACGATGCCTTATCTCTAACGGTCCAATCGGTCAATAATTGACCAATCAGTCGACGATACTGTCGTGATCGCGATTGTGATTAATCACTAAGTTCAAAGTGCGTCTACAAAGCACCCATTGCGTCCTTCGTACACGCGCGTGCGCAGGGTGATGCGTAGCATCACCCTCAAGCTCTCCACTTATGGTGAGCTTAAGAAACTTAAGTACGAAGGAAGAGGTTTTCATATAAGTAAACCTTCTTTTCTTAATTTTTTTGATGTGGGACTAAATGTCCTCTCACTTTCTTATTCACACATGAAAAGATAATGAGCTTTTAAGGCCCATTAAGGTATTCGAGGCCTTTTGGCCCATTACCCAACAGGTTGGGGATAAGGTACCATGAAGGAGACTCCTGTGACTAGTTAATCCAATTCTTCTAGTAGAGGGTTGAACCAAATTTTAGTGTACTTGGCAGTGAATATGAAACATGTGCAGGTTATGTGATTGAAGCTTTGGTTTGACTGATCTTCTGGTGAGGGTTTTGATTTTATTTTTTGTCACTATGCCTGGGTTTTATCTATGCTGTGGGAACCAAAGCCTTTCAATATTGCACTTCTTTTTGATGCCATTCATAAATTGGCTACGAATTTGTCCTACTTACAAGACATGAGCCACATGGCATTTTGTCTATGGATTGATTTAGCTACAACAGTGATAGGTAAATGACTGTTGTGTTGCATTTTTTCTCAGTAACTCTGTTTAACATCTTCATCACAATAACATGCATTGAATTTTCTTTCCATTTATGTCTTTTTATGCATGCAATCTGTGTTTTCTGGTGCCAAATACTACTGTTGAGCTCTGGAAAGCAAAGTTTGCCGCAGTTTCATGTGGATATATTTTTCCAACAACTTTTGTTGTAGTTGTGGATTATCAGGACTCTCTTTTGAAATAAAAAATCTAAGGGGTGTGGCCTGAAAGATTTGCCCATATCTGATGTATTTTAATTTCTGAGTTTTGTTTCAGATTTATGCTGGACTCACTCAATCAACAACAACATCAGCTTATGGCTATCATGGTTTTATAATGCACTGATGTATATGTACTATAAATTATATGACATTAGCATGCTTGCTTGTGCAGTTGTGTGCGAGTTTCGTGTTTATTCTCATATTTTATTAGCTTCATCATAACTCAGCTATAAAAATCCTTCTGTAACTGTGTTCTTTTTTTCTTTTTTTTTTTCTCTTTTGTTTTTTGAGATAGGTTTTCATTTTTCTTTTTTTTTGAGGGGGCGAGTCTGACTTTGTGGCAATCGTCAGTTCACATGTTCTATTATGTTTTATGATCACAGGGATGATATTTTACTAAGAGACCAGCAATTGAGATTGACCTAATTCCATGGTTGTCCTTTTTTTGGCTGGCTTCTTATATCTGGACACTGAAGATATGCCACAAATCACAAATTCTATAAAAAGAAGACATGCTACAGAAAATTAAATCAGTAATGAACTGATGCAAATATTAGAATTTGCATCTCTGATTGAAAATTTTGAAAACACGATCATTTTTTCTAGACAGCGCATTCAACTGTTGAAGCTTTGAATGTATTCATATGCAATTAATTTAGGAGTTAATTATATCACAAATTTAGCAGAAGAAATATCTCTAAAGTTCAAAAGAATTAAGGAAAAACCTTTCTCTTCTGGTTAACTTGTCGCTATTATGCAATCATCATCATCTCTTGATCTTGTTAAGATATTGTTGAGGGGTAAATCGCCATTGCATTGATAACCGTGCGAAGTGGCTAAGATCAGCCCTGGCCTCACTTGCTACACTGTGCCACAAAGAATAAGCTAACCAATATGATTCGGCGGATCGAGCAACCCATAGCTCAGCTCAATCCATAGCTCGGCCTTTCCGGGCAATCCATAGCTCGGCTCCCTCGAGCAATCCATAGCTCGGCCTCCCCGGGCAATCCATAGCTCGCCCCCCCCCCTCCGAGCAATCCATAGCTCGGCTCCCCCGGGCAATCAATAGCTCGGCTCCCCGAGCAATTTATAGCTCAGCCTCTCCGAGCACTCCATAGCTTGACATGCGCCTCCGCAGAATGAAACTATTTTCACGTCCGGCATATTTCTTCTATCATATCTCAGCCACCCTCGTATCTCGGCTGCTCAAACCATGCTTACGCCCCGCAACGCGAACTATTTGTGCATTTCGGCCATCAAGGCCGGGTCGTCCCTCGACCATCCGAACCAAGCATTTCTGCGCCCTTGCGGAACTTGACGTGGGAGAACCCTAGTTCAGTGTAACAGAATTCCAAATGATGAATCATATCGAGACGTGGCCTAGGACCTGCAATAACGGCTTTAGACTACACAGTCATCGGATCTCGGGCCATCAAAAAGCTCTTCCAGCCGTCGATTTCCTAACATATAAGATACGGATCTTACCAGCCTCACAACAGCTTGATTCGAATCATCCTCAAATCCCAACAACCTTCGAACCTTCAAGAAGGCGCTCAAAATTCAGGTGATTGCCTATAAATAGGACACTTCCAGATTTTCTCAGGTACGCGACTCCTCGCTCAGTCTCAGCATTACTCTCTCTCTTTCACTGCTCCCCCCTTCTCACTCGAGCTCCCGATAGGCCACCCCTAGAGACTCTTCGGAGGGGTCCTTCTCCCCACATTTGTTGTTCGTCGATCTTCACTGACTTGAGCGTCGGAGGGTCTTTCGCAGAGGGCCACCCCCAATGCCTCCCGTGTGAGGACTTCTTCGCAGGTCCGCCTAGGAGGAATCCCAATCAGGAGACCGATCGCGCCCGAGTCGGAGGACAGATTCCAGCGGCAACAGATTGGCGCTAGAGGAAGGGCCTCAAGTCCCATTAAAACTTGAAGAAAGGAGACAAGGATCTCGATCTGAAAAAGAACCTCTCCAATGGCTAATCGGAGAAGAGCAACTTCTGAAGCGCAGGACCAGATCGCCTCCCAGAGACCCGATCCGATGAATATCATGGTGCCGCCGCCGCCACTAGCTGAGACTCCATCGTCATCGGCTGTCCCAGTGACCCAGGACCAGTTCGCTACACTGGTCCAGCAAGTCCAAGCCCTGACCCATCTGGTTCAGGAGCGCCTGCAGCCCCCATCCAGTTACAGCTGCCCCTGCTCCACACTTCCTTAGGAGGCTGCAGCTCCCTTTTCTCCGGCCACCTCTTCTTCTGGTCCGCATGGAGCCACGGATCCCCCACACCGACCCAAGGAGGCCAGACCAGTCCCCCAAGGGGGCTGCGACAAGGATCTCCCCAGACCTCAACAGGCCCGGTCCCTCTCTCCGAAGTTCTCCCGCCATGATTCGACGCCATCTCCATGCTCTCCTCGTTCGGCCCCTCCTCTTATGCCTGAAGAGGAGATCCACCGACAGCTCCAGGAGATGCGTTAAGAGCTGGACGCCGCCAAGTAGGCTCATCCTGCCTCAGCCTAAGGTGGAGCAGGGTATCCCTTCTCCAAGGGGATCATGAAGGAAGTGATTCCCTCCCATGTTAAGCTACCGACCATCGAGCCCTACCATGGCTCCTCTGATCCTGACGATCACCTCAGCAGCTTCGGATCGATCATGATGTTCCACAGGGCATCAGATGCGATCCTGTGCTACGCCTTTCCCTCCACCCTTAGAGGGTCTGCCCGAACCTGGTTCAACGCTCTGAAACCAGGTTCCGTTGATTCATTTGACGAGCTGAGTCATCTTTTTATTGGCCAGTTCGTCAGCAGCCGCCGTCACCGACGAGATCCGACTCCCTCTCTGAAGTTAAGCAGAGAGAGGGGGAGTCCTTGAGAAATTACCTTGGCCGCTTCAATAAGGTCATGCTGGAGGTGGACCACCTTAATCATGAGGTGGCTATGTCCGCCCTAGAAGGTGGAGTTTTGAAGGAGAGCGACTTCTACTTGGCGATGGAAGGTCAGCTACCCCCGAACCTCTCCGATATGATAGCCTGGCAGACAAATACGCCAGAGTCGAAGAATCACGGAGGGCTACCCGTACCGAGCTGGCGAAGAAGAAAGAATCCAAGGGCTCGGACATGCATCGACCTATCCGCCAGCCAAGCCCACCTCATCACCAAGAGCTTCCCACCGCCACCAAGAAATCGCTCTCGTTGCCCGCCTAGGCGGTTTGACCGATACACCCCACTCACTGTTCCTAGGGCACAGATCCTCATGGAGATAGAGCGCCAGCTCCCCCGACCAGCTCCTTCTGAGGGAACCCAATCCGAAGAGACCCCACCAAATACTGCCGCTATCATCGGGAGCATGGCCACGATACCGAGGAATGCTGGCAGTTGAAGAACGAAATTGAGAGGCTAATCCAGCGGGCCGACTGAACCAGTTCAGGAGGGTGCCCGAGCCAGGGCAAGGGGGTGACCGGCAGGCCGAGCTTCAGCAACCTCCTCCTCCTCCAAATCCACCCGTGATCGGCCATATCAACATGATTGAAGAAGCCGTAGTTCGTCAAACTTTGAGAATGATGAAGAAGGTTCGGCGCCAAAGAAAGCACGAACGGGTGAGCTCTCCTTCTCCGACGACGATCTCCAAGGGATACAATTTTCGCATGACGACGCGTTAGTTGTATCTCTCAATTTAAATAACTATGATGTAAGTCGGATCCTTGTTGATAGTGGAAGCTCCGTGAATGTTCTGTACCTTGATGTGTTTGCCAAGATGAATTGCTCATGGAAAATCTTCGAGCCATGGACTCCACCTTAGTGGGGTTCACCAGCGATGTTATCGTCCCAGAAGGGGTCGTAACTTTAACGGTTCGAGCAGGAATCTGACCCCATGTGGCCACTGTTCACACAGACTTCCTGTGACCAAACTTCGGTCGCCCTACAATGCGATATTTGGGAGACCCGACCTGATGTCCCTTAGAGCCATCGTCTCCGTTCTGCACCTATTATGAAGTTCCCCTGGGCGGGGAGTTGGTGTTGTCCAAGGAAGCCAAACTATGGCTCGGTAGTGTTTTGTCACCAGCCTTCAGTCCATGATGCCGAGGTTGATGGGCTGGACGCTCGGAGGACTTCGCCGAGCAACGAGGAGAACCAATCGAAGAACTGGAAGAAGTGTCGTTGGATGAAGCCCGGCCCGACCGAACTATAAAGATTGGGTCGCTACTGAAAGGCAAGTCTCGGTAGGAACTGACCGACTTTCTCCGAAGAAACGCTGATGTCTTCGCCTGGTCCGTCTCCGACATGCCAGGAATCAGCCATGAGTTCTCGTTCATCGCCTCAACGTGGACGAGATGCACTGACCCGTCAGACAGAAGAAAGAAGCTTCGCCCCGGAGTGACAGAAAGCTATCGAAGAGGAGGTTGATAACTTATCAAGGAGAACTTCATTCGGGAGGTGATTACCCAAGTTGGCTGTCGAATGTTGTCATGGTAAAGAAGTCGAACGGCAAGTGGCGGATCTGCATCGACTTCATCGACCTCAACAAAGCGTGCCCGAAGGACAGTTTCCTCTCCCCCAAATTGACTAGCTTGTAGATGCCACCTCGGGTCATCAGATGCTGACATTCATGGATCCTATTCGGGCTACAACCAAATCCGGATGGCCCCCGAAGATGAAGAGAAGACCGCCTTCATAACTGACCGAGGTACTTACTGTTACCGTGTTATACTCTTCGGTCTTAAAAATGCAGGTGCCACCTACCAAAGGCTGGTCAACAAAGTCTTCAAAGAGCAAATCGGCCGGAACATGGAGGTATATGTCGACGACATGCTGGTCAAGAGCAAAGAAACGTCACAGCATGTCGAGGATCTCTCGGAAAGCTTCGCGACACTCCACAAATATCGGATGAAGCTCAACTCAACTAAGTGCGCCTTCGGCGTTAACTCTGGAAAGTTTCTTGGCTTCATGGTTTCCCAACGGGCATCGAAGCCAACCCCCAGAAAATCTAGGCTCTTCAGCAAATGGCGCCCCCGGCATTATTAAAGAAGTCCAGCGCCTGACTGGGAGAATAGCGGCCCTTAATCGCTTCGTGGTTCGGTCTACCGAAAGATGCCTCCCTTTCTTCAAAACTCTTCGGTCGGCTAAGAATTTCTAATGGTCTTCCGAGTGTCAAAATCATTCGAAGATCTCAAAAAGTACCTCGGCTCTCCCCCTCTCCTCAGCAGTCCAAATCCT
>UESW01004464.1:245205-299595 GCA_900491605.1 Calamus simplicifolius | reverse complement strand
CAAAATCTGAGGCCCGGTGGCTCCTCCATGTCGCGGGTCATCCAATGCCCATTGCTCTGGTGCTGGCTTAATCCTCACCAGCCAGAAGGGGGTGACTTTGAATATGGCGTCGCTTCTCCTTCCCAGCCTCCAATAACGAAGCCGAATATGAAGCTCTGCTCGCTAGGCTCCGAATCACCGCGCACCTTAAAGTGAAAAGGCTGAATGCCTTCACCGACTCTCAGCTAGTAGCTGGCTACGTGCGGGGCGAGTTTGAGGCCCGGGAGCCGAACATGGTTCGATATCTCTAAGAGGTTCAAAGCCTACTTTCCCATTTCCCTGAATTTGAAGTTATTCAGATTCCAAGATCCAAAAATGTCCGTGCCGACCTATTGTCTCGGCTGGAAAACTGCGGAATCGATGGATACCGAGCGAAAGTTTCATCTGAAGATTTTGGAGAGGCCCAGCATTGCGGAAGACCCGTAATGCAAGTTGAGGCCGAACCATCATGGTTGACCCCATCCTGAAGTATCTTAAAGAAGGATCACTCCCAGCCGATCGAAGGAAGCTAGAAAGCTGAAGCTGCAAGCCACCCCAATATGTGCTAATGACGACAGCTCTACAAGCGGTCCTTCTCTATGCCGCTGCTCAGATGCCTTCGCCCATCTGTAGCTGATTATGCCCTTCGGGTGGTACACGAAGGAATTTGCAGCAACCATTGGGGAGCCGGTTGTTATGCCACAAGGTGCTACGTCAAGGTTATTATTGGCCTACCATGAAAAAGGATGCTGACGACTCATCCGAGCTTGTGACCCATGCCAAAAACATTCCAGTATTCAGAGGCTCTCCTCCGCCAGCCTAGTCCCTATTTCCTCCGCTTGGCCCTTTGCTAAGTGGGGAATGGATATCTCGGCCCGTTTCCACTTGCCACGGGACAGCAAAAATTTTTATTCGTTGCCATCGACTACTTCACCAAATGGGTCGAAGCGGAAGCAGTTGCTCAGATAACCGAGGCTCGAGCCAAGCACTTCGTGTGGAGGTCCATCATCTGCCGCTTCAGCCTCCCACACACCATCATTACTGACAACGGCAAACAATTTGACAATCCGAAGTTCCGTCAGTTCTGCGAGGAGCATGGGATCCATCACCGCCTTACCTCGGTTGGGCACCCACAGGCTAACGGAGAAGCCAAGGTAAATAACCGAACCTTGCTTCAAGGGATCAAAGCTCGTCTCTCCAGAGCCCGAGGTAGATGGGCGGACGAATTGCACCATGTCCTATGGGCCTTCCGCACCACCCCAAGAGTGCCCACGGGTGAGACCCTATTTCGAATGGCCTTCGGCACGGAGGCCGTCATCCCCGTGGAGATAGGACTCCCATCCCTGCGGGTGAAAGCTACTCGGAGGAAGCCAGTGACGTAGCTCCGCACCAACCTCGACCTGATAGAGGAGATCAGAGAAAAGTCTCGGATCAGAATAGCTGCCTACCAGCAAAGAGTGGCCCGTTACCACGCCTCCAGGGTCAAAGGGAAGCTTTCTCGCTTGACGACCTCATTCTCCGAAAAACATTGTCTCCAAACCGCTAGCAAGGAAAGCTAGCTTCGAACTGGAAAGGCCCCTACCAAGTAATGGAAGTCGTCGGACCTGGTACATATAAACTACAAGATCTAAGCGGGAGATCCATTCCTCGGACATGAATTCGAACAACCTTCGCAAGTATCATCAGTAGGGTACGACTTCTACAGCTCGCCTTCTTAATTTTTGTTGGCATATTGTTTTCATGATTCACGGCATGATTACCACAATTATATCACCAAAAATCATAAAGAAAACAGATGCTTCTTACCAATCCTCGGTACGACCAAGTTATCTATTTAAGCAGAAATCTCCGAACCTCGATTGGGCCGAGCAACAAATCTCCGAACCTCGGCTGGGCCGAGCAATAAATCTCCGAACCTCGGTTGAGCCGAGCATAAAATCTCTGAACCTCGGCTGGGCCGAGCAATAATCTCTGAAGCCCCGGCCAAGACCGGAGTGCATAAGCCCCGACCAAGACCGGAGTGCAAAAATCTCGGCCAAAGCCAAGGAACTTTTCCCACTATTAAAGCCTCGACTCAAAGTCGAAACGCATGTCTCGTTATCACAAGTCCCGACCGAACCAAATAATCTCCAAGGTTCCATCCGGATTCGAGCGGCTTACAAGCCCCGGCCGGGTCAGACAGCGCAAAATCTCGGCCAAAACCAGCGATATCTCCGCCCCTTAGCCTACGCCAAGTAAGATACTATCAAAAGACTCGGACGAATCGAGCAACTTCTTAAACATTCCAAGACAATGAAAGCGCCCCACGGTACTTTGGTAGAGGTGAACGGCCTCCTTCTACCCAACAATAAAGACATACGAGCTGTCTCCTTCCGAAGAAACACCTGTTTCGTTCTACAAACGAGACCATGTTTACTGCGTGAGTCCATAGGACCGCCCATGTCTGCCTTTGGCTCGAACAGGAACAAACGGTCTCCCTCACTGAGGATCGAACATCGATCTTAGCAAAAAACAAAGCGGCGAGAACACTGCCAAAGTATGCTATGACACGAGAGCAACAACTCTCAACACAAAAAAGAAACAGATGCTAAAAAGAAGAACAAAACTTTTTTATTTCATTATCAGTAAAATGAATTACAACCTCCTAAGAGGCATACAAGTGCATCATAGCACAGGAAATAAAGATGAACAAATGACTCGACCTGACTATTGTGACCAGCTTCAGTTAATAATGATATCGGCATCCGGCCTGAGACATCAGAGAAATCAGAGGGTGGATGAGCCTGTCCCAAGCCACCCATCCACGGAGCCCTCCAGCGAGTGGGAAGAAAAACCCATGGACGCTGATGCCGGGGGACTCCCCCCAAATCGAGTGTGTATTGCTAACCACTGCCCAAGTCAAAAGGCAATGTACTGGCAGACAACACACCATCACCCCCTCCTCATATGACGAGAGACTCCCCGGGCGGATAAGCCCAGGAATCCGGATCAGGGGAGGAGGCGAAGTTCATGTAAGCCATGGGGGGTACGCGTACACTTCCTACCCTATGTCCCCCATAGCAAACCATAAAGGACACATAGGAAGCGCGTATGTGCGTTCTCCATGTGATCTCTGCGAACCTCCTGTGCGCTCTCCATATGATCTCCAGGACTCCTCTCTTGAAGACGAGCTGCTCTCCAGTGGCTCCTTCATGGCTCCAACTATTCGGGGGAAGACGACTTGCCAAAGGGAAACTCAGTCCCCCTACTCTCAACCTCGAAGACATGGACATCACGAATGCCTACACGACTCACAAAAGGGAAGGTCTTGTGGATGGCCTAGCACGGCCCCTTCCTCCCCTCATTTTATAAGCAAACAAACCGGGGTTTGCTATCAGAGCAGAGAGCCTCGAGATTCGGAATGCCCTATCTACACTACCACATGCCTCCAGGACGAAAGTCACACCCTTCGATGTGCGCCAAAATGCGTCGCCTGAGTCATGACGCACGCCAAAAGATTTTTCTCTGACCTCAAATCAAGGGCATTAAATGCGGAAGATCGTCTGCAGACCCTCGAAACATGGGCTGGCCCAGGGAATTTCCTTCTTTGAGAAATGCCAGAAGGCGAGCGATCCACCTCCGGTCCCGAATCAGGAGCCTTAAATGCCCCGAATTGCCTACGAGTTTCTAGGATGTGATCAGTCCTGGGAAACTCCCACTCGAAGCCGACACCGTCCAATGAAAATTGAATGCTTGCCCCGCACGTCAAAAGAGCGTACGTCGAAAAGATCAGCATAGTAAATGCTCTGGGCAAAAGGCAAAAATGCCCCTCTTCCGGGATGTCTTGTATACCTCAACAAAAGCGGGCTGGTCCCAATCAGATCGAGGTTAAATGCTACTTTATCCCTCAGCCTAAACTGGTACTGACGGAACGCTCCTCATGCTATAGAGAGACCGAATGATACGAAGCATTTCGGATGAAACTTAAAGCCTCCTTTATCTCGGTCAAAAATGGAAGCGCACATCCGTGCCTTACCGCGATCTCCAAGGGTCCCCTAAGGGACAGATCGTTCGCAAGACTCATACAACGAGAACCAAAATCTTAGAAATGAAAAATAAACGGCCATGAGCACAAGGGTTACAAAAAACTTTCCTTCATTCATGCAAAAAGAGAAAAAAAAAAAGAGAAAAAAAAGAAAAAGATAACACTAGCCCTCATGGGGCTTACTGTCCTCCCCTGGCGCCACCGAGCTTCCCCGTGACGTGGGGTTAGTTCGGCAACCCGCTGCTCGAGGGACCCACCTCCCCCTCCAGCCGATTGTTGATTCGGCGGAGGAGCTCGATCTCCCTCGTCGCGACGGTCATATACTGCTCAGCCACCCTCGCAAGCTCCTCGCGCTTGCAAACGACATCGCCAGAACTTCTGCGTCAATAGTCACCGTCGCACGGCCCCTATGGGACTCCCCGTGGCCTCTGCCGCCACCGCCAGACGCTCCGGCAGACCGCCCCCCGCCTCTGGAAGCCATCTCAGTGGTTAAAAATCTTGGGAGGTTAGCTAGGAAGGCGGTTAACGATGGCGTAACCCCCACCAGTATTTGTACCACTTCGGGCGAGTATTCTGATCGCCCGAACCACCGTTTCCAATACCATTACTGCGGAGGCGCACCACGTGTCGCCGCCTCAGTGGGCTCTCGCGGGGACCGAAGAGTCCCTCCCCTCGACAAAGAGGATCATAAATAGATAATGCTCGGAATGCGCCCTCTCTTCTTTGAACCCAAGCCCCCTTCTATTTAGATCACGTGCTTGGGATTAGGTTCCCACTCCTGAATCCACACTTCGGGATAGGGAGCCTCGGAGGGGTCGAGTAATAAATCTCCATGCCTCGTCCCAGGGCATCTTCTCTTCGGGAACGGACACCGAAGAAGGAGAAGAAAAGGTCAATCAGAAAAGGCAAACAAACGAAAACAAAAGGTCCGTTTATACAGAAAATACACATGAGGGCCCCCAAAAAATTAAGGCTGGGGATCAGACCCAACGTCTCCTACAACAGCATCAGCGGGGGCACCGCTTGCTCCCCCTTCTTAACAGTGTCCCGCCGAGATACCTCGGCAGCCGCGTCGGCGCCCAGAACAGCTTCGAGATCAACGTCTGAGATCTCCTCATATTCGTCCTCCTTGGCTCCCGGGGTGCGGGTCTCATAGCATTCAGCTTCCAGACGGGACAAGTCCAGGTCAGGATAAGCTTGAGTGACCTTAGCCCGCGCTCCTCTTGCCGAACCGGAATGCATCGGCACAGGCCGCCCTGCGTTCCTCGGCAAATTGAGTAGAGCTCTTATACTCCTCCACCGCTGAAGAGGCCCACGCGTTTGCCTCGGCCAATTGTTTCTCCAATTCAAAAGTCCTTCGGTGCCTCGAAGCCATCTCCTCTCCGAAGGCCTTCAGCCGCTCCTGAAACTCCAGGCTCATCTTGTTCACCTGCAGACAAAGAGCCGAGTAAGGCAAGAGTCGGAAGGCCAAAACGGACAAAACAGGGGACACCCTACCTGCTCGTCCCACCGAGCCAGTTCATGGCTCAGTACTTGAACCTATCGAGAGCCTTCGATTTAGCTGATTGATTTTGATGAAGACTCTCTTTGAGTTCATCAACCCGGGACTGTCTGTCCCCAATCTCCCGATGAGCATAGTCGAGATCGTCGGAGAGCCGAGCAGCTCGCTCATCCGACCATTTTAGTGATCCTTCATTTCGGCGAGCTCTTTATTCAAACGGGTAAGCTGGTCCTGCTGCCGCCGACACTTATGCTCCTCCTCCTCGAGCCTCTTACTCCAGTTGCTTCTATCTTCGGCGTGGCTGGCCTTCAGCTGGTCCCATCTCTTCTCGAAAAACTGCTGCATGGCCTTGACCTTGTCTTCGTGCTCCGCTCTAATCTGTGATAATTCCAGACTAGCCTTGTTGGATTGCTCGCGAAAGCCCTGAAGCTCATTGACTTGCATCGCAAGTTGAGAGGCTCTTTCTCTCTCATCTGTAAGAATCTTGCGAGTCTCCTCGAGCTCCCTTTGGGAGATCGCCAAGGCTCGGAAAGACTGGCTGTTGAATCCACCCTCTCCTTGAGGTGACCGATTTCTTTACGGGCTTGAGCCCAAGCTCCGACAGCCAAATGCAAATGCCATTTCAACGCCCTCATAATCAAAGCATTCTGTGAAAAGAATCACACGTATGGAAACACAGTCGAACTAACTAACTAAAAACTCTACTTTGGGGCGATGGCTTACCCGAGACGCATAATCCATGGCAATCCTCGTAAGGGAAATGTCATCGATCTTGGTAAGAAGGAAAGCTTCCTTCGGCACTCCAGTATACCTGAAGGCCACGTCAACAAGGTCCACAGGATCGTCCCCTCCGGTCGAGGAACTTTCTCCCTCATGGAACGCAGACCGCATTAAAGCAGAGAACATGGCACTAACCTCCGGATCGCGTAGGTGAAAATCTTCACTCAGGGGCCAACTTGGGGACCCGCGGCCCCTGGAGCCCTCGTCCGGCTAACCTCCTCCACCAAGGCCCTCATTTGAGAGGCCTCAGGCATTTCATCTCCGGCAAGGGGAGCCTCAACCCGGACGTCCCCTTCGCTTAGCGGCTCCCCTTCTTCTTCAGACATTTCTCTGCCCCTGGCGGACTCCTCTTGAGCTTCGATTTCTCTCGGGGCCTCCAGTGCCTCGATAGAAGGCCTCTCGCGGAAGACGTCCCGCGGAGTTCAGTCACTGGTTCAGCGGGTTTGGTTGCCCCTTCATCCTCCGCCGTCTCTCCCGCAGGCAGCCCAGGCTGAACTTCAGCAGCTACAATTTCTCCAACCTCGATTGAACCGGAGACCGCTCCTGCCTCCGCTCGCAATGCCTCCGGACCGCCGGCCTCCAATGAGGGAGACCGGGCGACCTCGACCGCGGGGTCTCCGAGTAAACTGACGTCGCTTCCGTGCCATCATCTGGCAAAATGACAACAGGTGGGGAAGAAATTTTGGCAGCCTCCTCGAAACCCCCACGGTATCCTGACCTCTCCCGCTGACAGACCTTCCTCCGGCATCGAAGGACTGCGCACCGCCGCTGGAACTTCGATACTTTCATCCCACGGTGACGAGGGATGGCGATCATCACCATCTCTCCTGATCCCGCCAGAGCGGAAACCGGAAGGGCGAGACCTTTTCTCGGCCCTATGCTTACTGCTGGGGCCGGCCTCCCGTGACGCTTACCCAATTCCTCTCTCATCTGATCTACGAATGCCGACCTTTCGGCTGCAGGCGCAATGCGACTCGCCCATTAGCTCGTACAAAAATCAAAGCTAAAATCGCCTTAACCTATTAGCTACAAAATAATACTTACCGCGAGGATCAACGGGGCTCAATCCAGCTGCAAAAAGAGCGTCCTCTGATAGAAGGGCGCTAGCCGGAAGCACTCGACTGCTGCACAATACGACCAGATCCCTCTTCTCCTGCTCGGATAACTCTAGATGCGCTTTCAGATCTTTTACATAACGTCCCCACACTCGAGAAAATCCGAGCTGATATTTCCTTCGACTATGAAGAATCGCGATTTCCATTCTTTTATCGACGACGGATTGTCTGAAATCATCTTGAAAGACCTTCGGGGACCAATGTAAGGCCACTCGGAGGCCCTCCCAGAAACCAAGTTGTAGCACACCCTGAACATCGGGAGAGTCACGGTTACCCCAACGCGGCTGCACAATGAGATGAATCCGATAGGTTGCGCCAGTTATTAGGAGCCATCATGGTGAAGCATATGTTGTAGAACCTCATCACCTCTTGAACCAGTGGATGAAGAGGAAACCTGAGGGCCACCCTCAAACTTTCCTCATAACAGAATGCTCCATCCCCTAGTTCAAATGTCACCCTACCGTCGGCCGTCGGGAGCAACAGGGAAACATCCTGAGGAATCTTGTATAAGCGGCGTATCCATTCCAGATCCACCAGGGTCACCTCCGAAGCCAAATCGCTCGGACTCACCATGCTTTCGATCGAAAGAGAGCTGAGCAAGGTCGCCAAGAAAATAGGAGAACAAAGTTCTTCGAGTGGAAAGCGAAAGAGCGCTGTGAATGGGGTTGGCACCACTTCAACTCCATTTTTTCCAAAAGAAACCGCCTCAAGGAGAAGATAAGACGTCTCAACCAAGACGTCCGGAACCGCCGCTGCAGGCGCCGTGAAGATCGAGATCCCCTACGTGGCGCAACCCGGCCGTTGCACCCAAGAAACGATGGATCCACCTCGTAAAGGCAAGGCAGCCACGCAGCATTACCTAGGGCATCATTGCGTGGGTTGTCAAATCCAGATCCCACCGTTCGGATTGCGCCACCTAGGTCTATACTCCCTATGCCCGAACCTATGCTTCAACTAGGGAGTGAGGGGTGTGTTGAGGGGTAAAATCGCCATTGCATTGATAACCGTGCGAAGGGGCTAAGATCAGCCCTGGCCCTCACTAGCTATACTATGCCCACAAAGAATGAGCTAACCAATATGATTTGACGGATCGAGCAACCCATAGCTCGGCTCAATCCATAGCTCGGCCTTCCCGGCAATCCATAGCTCGGCTCCCTCGAGCAATCCATAGCTGGCCCCCCCGAGCAATCCATAGCTCGGCCTCCCCGCACAATCCATAGATCGGCCTTCCCGGGCAATCCATAGCTCGCTCCCTCGAGCAATCCATAGCTCGGCCTCCCCGAGCAATCCATAGCTCAGCCCCCCCGCGCAATCCATAGCTCGGCTCCCCCGGGCAATCCATAGCTCGGCCTCCCTGAGCAATTTATAGCTCGGCCTCTCCGAGCACTCCATAGCTTGACATGCGCCTCTGCGGATTGAAATTGTTTTCACGTCCGGCTTATTTCTTCTGTCATATCTCAGCCGCCCTCGTATCTCAGTTGCTCAAGCCATGCTTACGCCCCGGCAACGCGAACTATTTGTGCATTTCGGCCATCAAGGCCGGGTCATTCCTCGACCGTCCGAACCAAGCCTTTCTACGCCCCTGCGGAACCTGACGCAGGAGAGCCCTAGTTCAGTGTAACAGAATTCCAAACGATGAATCATATCGAGATGTGGCCTAGGACCTGCAATAACGGCTTAGGACCTACACAGTCATCGGATCTCGGGCCATCAGAAAGCTCTGCCAGCCATCGATTTCCTAACGGATAGGATACGGATCTTACCGGCCTCACAACAGCTTGATTCGAATCATCTTCGAATCCCAACAACCTTCGAACCTTCCAGAAGGCGCTCAAGATTCAGGTGATTGCCTATAAATAGGACACTTTCAGATTTTCTCAGGTACGCGACTCCTCGCTCAGTCTCAGCATACTCTCTCTTTCACTGCTCCCCCCTCCGCCATTGGCGCTCCATTCGAGCTCCCGATAGGCCACCCCTAGAGACTCTTCGGAAGTGTCCTTCTCCCCACATTTGTTGTTCATCGATCTTCATTGACTTGAGCGTCGAGGGTCTTCCGCGGAGGGCTACCCCCAACGCCTCCCGCGTGAGAACTTCTTTGCAGGTCCGTCCAGGAGGAAGCCCAATCAGGAGACCGATCATGCCCGAGTCGGAGGACAAATTCCGGTGGCAACAAATATAGTTACAGAAATTGGGCAATAATTTTTCCTTATGAAAATGAAAATAATATGTCCTTATATTTTGAGAAGAACCAAATGCAAATTGCTTAGTTGTTAAACTTGCATTTAATGTCTGGCATTTATTAAGCATTCATTTTATCTGTTCAGTAAAAATTTCAACAAGCTTGGCTGCTTTTTTAAGCATCTGCTGGGTATTCCATTCCATGGTGTAAATAAAATCATCTTAATCTGCCTAGTCTATGAGGGAAGCTTTAATCATCTATTGCTTATATGCCCTTTCTGCATTTCATTTAGGGAGTATTTGGTATAAAATGATCTTCCCAAAATCACTAGTAATTCACGAAATAGTGATAGAATCACCCTATTTGATAATCTAAGATTACCTCTTTCGAGGGTGATCCTTTTGTTATTTTTTAGAATGATGATCCAAGAACATCCTCTTTAATTAAAATCTATAAACAAACCAAAATACCTCTTATTTATAATAAATATACTATAATAGTAATAATTTAGATACAACATGACAAATAAAATTAATATTTATTATTATACAATATTATATTTATTATAATTATGTTATATATATTATATTATAATTTATCTATTATAATATGATATAATGCAATGTAATACAACATATTATGTTATATTATATTATGTATAATATAATATAATATTAGTTCATATATTATATATTATATAATTTAAGATATTATATTATAAGTGATATAGTTGTATAATATAAATATAATATGAATAATTTGATATTTTATATTTAGTAACCTTGAATTTACATGACATACCAAATATGGTGATGTGCAACCATCAATGATTCTTAGTTCTTGTGATATAATATACCAAACATGATTATCTTTGATTATTAAGAATCATATCGTATTATAAACCATCAAAATCCAAGATTACTAAGATAATTCCAAAATAATTACCAAAGACCCCTATATAGTGCAATATATGTATTTGTTAATTGACAATTTAGGGTGTGTTAGTTTTTGAAAAGTTTTTTTATTTCTATTTTCATAGAAATAGAAAATACCACTAGAGAGTGAATTTTTTTTTGAAAAAGCATAATTCTAAAATAGTAGAAGATAAAAAATAATATAGAAATGTTTTACTATTTTTTATTAAAATAAAAAAGAGAATAGAAAATAAAAGTTGAAAAATAAGAAGTCAAAAAACATGAAAATATGAAAGTTAATAGTATTTTTTTTTTAAAAAATTCATCCATCCTTAAAAAACATTATTTATACGAAATTAAAACATAAAAAAATAATAATTTTTATTTTTATTTTAAAAATAAAAAATTATTTTTTTAACAAAATGAAATCAGAGAATAAAAACGAAAAAACATTTTCCAGAAACCAAGCGCAGCTTGACATTTCCGTTGTTATGAGTTATGCTGGCCGTTGCGACGGCTGGCGCTGCGAAACGAGCTGGACGGTGCAAATAACGGCCGTGAATCCTGATATAATCCACTCATTGGAGGTTATCGGCGCTAACGCCGACCGAGCTCTAGCGGCATTTCTTTTTCCTTCGCGCTGCAGCCACTTGCTCCGCCCGTCATCATCCTCGGCCCCCATCCCTCTCCTCTCTGAGCCATGGCGAGCTCTTCGGCTCCTCCGCGAGCCCTCCAGAGCTCGGAAATGCTCTCCAGAGACCAGCTTCTCGAGCTCTTCGCTCGTTTCTCCGTCCTCACATCCCAACCCGGTCCGCTCTGTTCTCTACCCGTTTCGCCCTCTCTCTTTGTCTCTCTGTGTTTCTTTTCTGATTTCCCTCTTGGATGCGTCTTTGGATCCTCAGATGTCAAGACACGGATTGCCGATTCCGTCAAGGACAAGCAGGTTTATTTTTTATAAAAAAATCGTTAGTTGATTTTCTTTGTAAATTTATGCTAAATGCGAGTACTTGAGTTCTATCTTCTGTTTTTTTTTTTTTTTTTTTTTTTTTTTTTTTTTTTTTCATTGATAGCCGTAACAATTGACATTTCTCTTCCCAAATTTTCTTTCCCTTTTCTTTTCCGTTAATTACCATGAGGGGCTGCGGATATAAGTTGCCTATTAACTGCTCGACCATTGGTCTCAGTAGATAGATGGGTTTTGGTGGAATAATGGTTTAGTGGGAACTATGCTAATAAGGACAGTCACATATGATTCAGCCATTGCTATGGAATTATATTCATTACATCTATCAGCAAGCGATGGTTAAATTTCTATTGTTGTACATATATACGGCTTAGCAGTAGATGTATCAGCCATACATGCGTAGATAAGTTGCTGATAGAGATAACAGAGTGCATGAGAGTCTAATTTATATGTTTTTTATCCATTGAACATTGACTGACCATAAAACTGATCAATTCTAATGGAAACTGAAACCCATCTCCATTTAGCAATTCCAATGTCAATCATCTTTGTATTCCTATGGAAAACAACTCTTCTCCATAAAGCCCTTAAGCGTTTCTTCCCTGAAACAAATGCAAATAAGGCAGTAATAAGTTCAAACTCATTGAATTACTTTTCTTACAGAACTTACAATTCTGAATGCTTGACCATGTGCTTGCTGGTACGCATGTAGCAGTGGATCACATGACATGAGTAGTTCTAACACAAATAAGTAATTTGCTTAAAAGCGAAGAAGATGCTTTCTGAACTAACAGAATGAGATACTACATGCATGAAGCAAGTTGCAATGAAAAATCAAATCGTATTATGAACAAAGTTAAATGTCAATATATTTAATTTTAATCATCAAGCAATAATCATTTGATGTGTTCACCCCAAAAAAGAAAAATCATATGTACCAATAATGAGGGATAAGAGGGAGAGGTTGAGAGAGAGAGAGAGAGGGAGAGAGAGATTAATTTCTTTATGATGGAAACTTGATAAATTACATGGTAGGGTATGAATTATTTAGTTAAATCTAATAGGGTGGAGAGAAGAAAGATCTTGAAACCTTCGTCTTAACTCATGATAAGAATGAAGAAAATAAGAATGGAATATTTCTTTTAAATTAACGTGAATGCATATCAAGAGCTATACAATAATGTAGTATAATAAAAATCAAGGGAGATTAAAGCTTATCGTTATAAATTAACACTAGATCCATGAAGTAGATGTAACAAGAGACCTAAATTGATCCATATGGTTCTTAATTGAAATTCACAAGGAAGAGAAGAGATGACATCTTTGCGCATAGGAACCGGCATGATAATAGGAAAATTTTGGAAGATAAATTAGATAACAATTTTTTTTTGGCTTAATTCCACTTAGCCCCCTTAATTATGTAGGTATTTGCACTTTTCTTCCTAAACTAAAAAATTTTGCAATCAACCTTTCGATTTTGATTTCCGTTGCATTTGACCCCTATCATTTAAATTTGAGGTTAAAATTGTCTTCTCCCTTGGACTAGAGGTGGGTAGTGCCCCTACTTTGACACTGCTTGATAGAGCTAGCAAGGGGCACTGGCTGCTATGTTTTCTCTTGAGTCATCAGCATGGTGACAACGTTCCTCCTAATTAGTGTCGACAAGGTCACCTCTCGGTCATAGATGTGACCTCATAGAGGGTAGGGCCTTCTATTCCTCCTCCCGATGCACTCCATTGAGCACCATGGGTCCTCTCCTTTCCTCTCTCTCTCTCCCATCTAGAAGAATGGAACTCTCTCTCTCTCCTCTCTCTCTCTCTCTCCTCTCTCTTTTCCTCCTTCACCTCTCTTCGGTGGCAAATATGTAGATCATTTAAGAGATGTAGGCCTTCTAAAACTGCTCATACCCTCCGAATGGGTAATTCTATTTGGCCCGCGATTTTTACTTAGGAGCCCCCGCCGCTTCAAAAAATTAACATATTTGCCCTCAAAACTTTTGGACCAAAATGTCTTATTCAATAGCCCCCCCTAAGCCCCTTCCCCCTTCCGTCGTTGTTTTTTTTTTTTTTTGGTTCGTGCATCCCCACCGTCCAAACAATCCTTTTTTTTCGATTTGTGCGTCCCCAGCGTCCCAACAATCCCCCCACCCCCCATGCCCCCCCGCCAGCCCCTTCCCCCTCCCCGTCGTCTTTTTTTTAATTGGTTCATGCGTTGTTCGGCCCTGTGTGGCCGAACATGTAAATTCTGTTCGGCCACATAGGGCCGAACAACCTCAACATGTTCGGCCCTGGTTGGCCGAACAGCTTTCTTCTGTTCGGCCATAAAGACCGAACAAAGATTTCTGTTCTGTTCGGCCTAGAAGAGCCGAACAGAATTTCCTCTGTTCGGCCTAGCAGACCGAACAGAGACTCTCTGTTCGGCCAACCAGGGCCGAACAGAGAACGAAGAGGGTAGGAGGGAGAGGGAGAGATGGCGGAGAGGGGGCGGAGCCGTCGGAGGGATGCGGACGTCGGGGAGGGAGGGGAGCTTGGCTTAAAAAAAAACTTTTGAGGAAGGCGTATCAAGTGAGGGAGGAGAGGAGGAAGGGAGGGAAGGAGGGAGAGCTTACCTTGCCGGAGAGGATGCACCGCTGCCAGGGAAGCCGCCGGGGAGCACCGTGAGGAGGTGAGCACGAGCAAGGGGGCGGGAGGGAGAACGATCGGACGGGGGATGGGGGGGGCAAATGTGGGGGGGGGGGACGGGAGGGAGAAGGGGTAGTTTAGGAATTTTAGAAAACTAGGGGGGCTACTGAGTAAAATAGGGGGGCTCTTAAGTAAAAAAAAAGTTAAATGGGGGGCTCCTCAGCTATTTCCGCGGTCCAAATAGAATTTCGCCCTCCGAACCCTCCTGATATGCTCCTCATCACATATTTTCATTGGTCGGCTAGATTTGAGGAACAAGGGCAGCATGGGGCCACCCTGTCCTCAATTAGAATGCACCTCCCTCGATCCCGTTAACTTCATCTCTCCTCCATGTCTCTCTCTTTTCTTCTTCTTCTCACGTTCTTCCTCTAACCACGGTCGGTCAAACCCAAGAACATGGGCGGCTTGTGCAGCCTGCCTCTCCCTGTGCCCTCTCCTCCTTGCCCACCCACCACTGCCTCCCTTTCTCCTCTCTCTTCCTAGCCATTAGATGAGCACCATCCCGCCTACCCACCGTGCCACCACTTGTTCGTGACCGAGTAGGATCACGGCAAGCGTGGAGGACATTGGCCTTCGCCCAGCCCCTTCTTAGTCCTCTCTCTCTCTCTCTCTCCCTGCCTCTGTTTATCCCCTCTCTCTAGGACTAGGCTATAGTGAAGCTGATGATCGTGAAAATTTGAAATTTGGCCAATGTGCATAAAACTACTTTTAAGGAGAAACGATAAAAAATCCCCAAAAAAGGACAAAAAACAATGCAATACCAAAAAAAATCCCTCCACTGCCACTAAGGGCAGATCAGTCATTTTGAAAAATTCAACACTTAAGTGGTCACGTGACTACATTTCTTGTAACTCCAGATTTAGATGGTGGGAATCATTTGCAACTGAAATCAAAATTGAGAGGTTAGTTGTAAATTTTTTTGTTTAGGGGGGAATGTGCAAATATCCCATTGTTAAGAGGCGCTAAGTGGAATTAATCTCTTTTTTGTTTTGTTGGGGGGGGGGGGGGGGAGGGCGAGGGCAGAGAGAAAGATAGAGAGATGGGCATCTTTGGCATCTTCTATTCATTTTCTTTGCTTAACTACATGCTTGTTATGTAAAATATGAATGAGAGATAAAGACAAAAATCATTCGCTTCTTAAAAGGTTAAGAAATTGCGTAGTAATTGACAGAATATTTACTTAAAACTAATATGGTGAATGATAAAAAAAATATAGTAATGGAACCTTTACTTAGAGTCATGATAGAACTTATTAAAAGTTAACATGGAATCTTTACTCAGAATCACATATTAAGCAGGCTATTAAATATAAAAAATAGAAATAGGTTGTATTATAGCTAGTGGCACCTTGAAGGTATTTAGTTTATAAGGCATTGAAACCTTGGAAGATAAATCAGCAATTTAATTGACAACTTAACACAAAACATCAATGTCTTTTAGTACTAATGGATTAAACTTCAAACACATAAGAAAACCTGTGTAAGCTTGAGTGCATGCTAAGGATCTTTGGAATGATTATATAGATTACTCTTAAGAAAAGGTTAAAAAGAAAGCTTAGAGCGTCCTCTTTTTTCTTTTTATAAAAAATATGCAGTATGACATCTTAAACTAAAGTGGAACAAAAGTTATGACATATAGTTATTTTTTGCAGGAGGCAGTGGCTGTAACCACAGCCATCCAAGAGGAAATACTTGTGGAAATGGGAATTGGTATGTTGGTGTTTTAGTAATAAAACCATTATGCTCTTGGACAGTCTGCCTGGGTTAAATTATTATATGTTGCTTTTTGTTTGCAGCTGCACTTCCTTGACACTTTATTAAGGCTTGTTATCAGTATACAAGTTGCTGATTTAGATAATTTCTTTAAGTAGCAGTACTGCATTCAACATATGCGCTAATGATGTGGTAAGGATAAAATAATGGGGGAGTTCTGTTCATGAGATCACTATCTGAGACTACTTTTTAGCACATGTTTTCCTAAAGTTCTTGCTTGCTTGCTTCCAGTTGTAGGTCTAACTTTCTTAGTGACACCAATGAGTTAGTGGATTCATTGGAACACGGTTGATGATTTCCCTAATTTTCATTGCTGTATTTTCTGTACCAAAAAAATTGCTGTATTTCAGACAGGTTTATTGATAACAACATCTCAAGAACAGGTCCTTGAAAAAATGTATTAGCTTGAAAAAATGAAAGGAGGTGGAGTGTGGACCAAGAAGAAAGAAGAGCGTTAAAACATTAGAAACCAACCATTTGCACCAACAGCTGGGTTTAGTAGACTACTAAAATCTACTTGGCATATCAAATCAATGTATATAAACATAATTGACCAGTCTTGTCCCATCTATTTGTGTCATCATGTTGGATATTTTTACTAAATCTCTTTAGCTTAATTTACTTCACCTTTATTATTGCTATTGCTAAACTTCTTGAAACATATCTATTTCTAACTCTTTAGTTACATCAAGGTTTGAAATCCTTTGGGATAGGATTTTCCTGATTTTTTCATGGAGTAGAATGCATTGCCATTTGGACATTTGGGACGGAGATGACCTAAGACACATCAATTGAGATGCTAGGACAATGACAGGATGATTCTATCTCGACATTTATGATGGTAACCTATCCTGACATCTCATAGGACGTCTTATCAGGATTTAAAATCATGAGTTACAGCATATAGCAACTTCAACATCTTCATTGTCGTTATTCTCATCTTCCTTAATATGACCTCTTTGTTCCTTGGCATTCTCTTCCATATATGTTGAGTAATATGATAGTTGTTAACCAAATAGTTATATGAGATTGTTTTTTTACACCTTCTACTATGATGTATTTGAGAATGTCTTCATGTTTATTAAATAAAGTTGATTTTAAGGTTTTCCTTATGGACATGGTTCTTGAACCTTGATTGTGTTCAATACTGCATAGCAGTCCAAAGAAATATATCTGCATCATTCACCATTATTTTGATGGGCACTAATGCAATCTAACATCATGATGTAGCAGAAGAATAGGAATTGAATTGCTCTTTCTCAATAAATCACCAATAAAATATATTGCATGCATAGCAAGACATAACTTGCAAATATGATTTGAGAATATAAGAAATGAAAGAAGGTAGATGAAAACTACTTTAGGCACCATTCTGGCAAGCCTTCCAAGACTTATTGGCACTCTTATCGTTTTTCTTCCTTCTTTTTCTTCTATCTTTATTTATATAGCTTCCATAGTTTTGCCCTAGTTCGATTTTGATACCCCTAGTTGTAATTCTCTCCATGTCTTTGACCTCCATGTCCCAACCCCTTATATAGAGGGTGGGACGCCCTATTTAGGAAACCTTACTTAAGAGGTCAATAGCCACCTTGGGCCTAAGTGCCCAAGTGTGGCTAGCCATTGAGGATGCCCTAGGGTTGTGGTGGCCACCATGGTAGGTTGCTTAGGCCCACATCGTGGATAGTCTTGGCAAGCCCTAAGAATGAGCTGCTTACATGTGTTAGGGTTGGATTGGCTTGGGCCAACAAACCAATCAATTAAGATCATCTAGCCAAATTGATCAATATTCCTATACTGAGGGTTGAATCAAAATCACTAAAATAATTGAGCCAAGGTCTGCTTAGGACTTGAGAGATATCCAAAACAAAGGTCGAGGGTGATGGACAAGTAGCGGACCACAAGGTCAATTTGGGTTTTTCAACTATCGTATCCACTCTTACCCGATGGATTTGCCACTGCCACAGTAAACTAAGACCAACCTCTCTATCTATAAAGATATAAATTGTACTAATCCATAGTAGATAGAAAATTATCTTTTATGCAAAACAACTGTTCTTGTAATGAATCCCTCCACCTTCCTTTATCCTTGATTGATTGTTGTCAAAACCATGCCAATTGATTTCATGGCCCATCATAATTCTAGATCACATGACAGATGTGATAGAAAATTTATGTGCAGGCAAAATCAATTTTGGATAACATTTTGTTATATTGAAAATAAATATAATTATAATATAAAATCAATTCAAGTAAAACATTGCATGGTACCAAAACTGTGCTTAATATGTCTTTATTTGATATGGATAAAATGCCATTGGTGAATTTTTTGTTGAAAAATTCTTATCCCCATTTGTGACAAGGTATGATAAACTAGTGTGCTTCCTATCAAGGATAATATCCGAGGCATCATTGTCAATACATGAGTTTGCCCCAAATTTATTGAACCAAAACAGTAGTGAATAATTGTGCTCCAACGTCGGAGGATCACTTGCATGTTGTACATGTGAGATTAACATCTCCTTCTTTAATATTGTTTTCCAAGAGATGGTCATGTGTCGTTGACTCTTTGGTATGGAACATACTTATTGTGCCAGTGCAAAGTCAATTACTCTGATGACTGTGAGAAAACAGCCACTCCAATCAATTATTAAACAATGTACATAATAGTATTTGTATGAGTGTGATGCCCAACTCACCCATAGTTGTGGACAATTTTCAAATGTCCATAATGATTTGATTCTCTTGTAGAATATGCAACCACCTATTTGGTCATTTTGCCCAATTAGCAACACTTGGACTTTTTTCTAGCTTAAAGGCCTATATGTGACATAACCCTCTTTCTGTTTATGATCTTGTGTAGGAGAGATATTGATGAAATATCTGAAAATAACTTGTTCAATATATCAAATGGTTTTTAGGGCATACTCTACTTTCAACATATTTAGCTCTACTGAAAAAACATTGGAGGATAAAAGTTTAGGAGTGCATTTAAACTGGCTCATAATTTTGCTGCAAAGTTGAATGCAATTCCTATCTAGTTTTTTTTCATGAGTCAATGTCTTTCTGATGTTAATATGTTTGTTCTCTTGATTGTCATGTTCTCTTATTTATAAATTATAGTTTAAGTTTTCATTTTTCTCTAAATATTTCTATTAACCCTCTAGAAGCATTATATATCCTTATCAATTTCTGCACCTTTAACTGGTAATACATGCAGATGGGTGCCTAGTATCGAACGATATTATTTTGCAGTATGAATGATATGCAAATAGAGATAATAACGCTAAATTATGTGAACTATGTGGAAGGATTAGAGTAGGAACAGAATTCTCGGAAATAACATTTTATGGATTGGAGGAAATATAATTGGTTTTCCTATGTCACTCCATCCATTAAGCTAGAGTGAAGAGATTATTTTGATAGTGGTTCAAGAAACAAAGCCAAAAAGTTTTCTTAGTTGAATAAAGAGGTAGAGAATGTCTCATAAGATAGCATTGTATTATTCTTGTAATTATACATATGTGGAGGAAGTTGTTTCTCTCATGTAGAATGGCCATGTGATTTTGGGCTTGTTGATGCATCATGCAAACTCCGCCAAGGCTGGTCCCAAGCCTGGGTAAAGGAGAAGGGTTGCATTAGGTAGCTAACAACCAGCATAAAACTCCGTCAGATCCTCTAAAACATGAATTTACTAAATCAAATTAGAGTAGAGTGGAGGAAGCAGATTCATGTAGTCGACCCCATGTAGTTGGGAAAAGGCTTAGATGAGTTGAGTTGAAGTGAGTTGAGTTGTTTGATGCATCATGCATATAACAAGCTGGATTTGACTATTGGTAAAGGAAAACAACTGATGGACCAAGTTCAAAGTAAACTTTTGTTCACACTTGTAATTTTTTTTTTTATGATGAACAAATGCTGGTAAATACTTCTAGGTTTGGAACCATGTTGAAATCTCATTGGATCATTCTTCATCTCATTTGCTAACTAAGCTAACATATTAGCTTGCTTCTTTCCACTGCTATCAAGATAATCTCTTATCCTTTGCTTAATGGATGGTGCAAATTTAGGGAACCAATCACATAGATCCTTGCATTATTAGTTACTTTTATGATGACTCTTCCAAACTCGTAACATAGAGTCCTTATCTCCATCTTCATAACACATACTATCTATATGGACTATTTGACTCACAAGATTTTTATTGTAATGTGGTATTATTGTTAGGTGGAGAGCCAAATACCAACATCATATACTTGTGGCGACAAGATAAGTATATATAATAGAAATCATGATTTATCCAAGAAAATGTGAAAGTTAAGATAAGCATAGTAAATTTTTGAATAGCTTTTGATCATGTCAATCAAGGTTTGTAATCTTGGTATGGTATCCCTTTTCGGTACCCAAGTAGTACACTGTATTAGTGTAGGCATGGTATATGCCTCGACATCGATACTTAGTATGGGGGGCATACTATGTCTCAATACCCTACTAGTATGATATAGTAGTCTTATACTAAGTGGTATGGTTCGAGATTGCAAACCTTGATGTCATCACTTAAAACCTATAAGTGAGTAAATTTCAATTGATATTTTTTTAAATCCAAAAGCTATGGTATGCTGCCACACCGAGCTTATTGTATTGTATCAATGCTGAGGGTGTACCAAGTGCGCACCAATTAGTATGCCTCCATATCATGCATACCATACCATACTAGTACTGTACGAGTACTAGTACTAGTACGGGGGGCATACCGACATTATGTTAGAATTTTACTAGTATGCCTTTTGGTACCAAGACTACGAACCATGCCAAAAACTTAAATAATCATTTTGAAACCATAACAGTTATGACACTCAAAACAGTTATATCGTAGGACCAAACATTAGACCTTAATATACTAGGTGGGCATTACAAATGCTTTTCTAATTATGACCCACAAGCCAATCGTTTTTGCATAGGAATTGATAAGATTTTAGAAGGTTAAAAGAGCTTGAAAAAGTCAACACATTTAATTCCACTCTCCAACATTGAACAATTAGATTATATTACTCATAGCTAAAGACAAAACTATAAGCAGATAACAGAATTGAAGTTTGACACTTAACATAGTTTCAGCAACAAATCAGTCAAAATTAAAATTACGAAGAAAACGTTCAAAGACCTAATAGTATTTTACTAGAAAAAGGGCTTGACCCATAGTAAAAGATAAGGCTTTTCTTGTCATTAATAATTCCATTTATACCATTTAATCATCTAATAACACTGAAAAGTTGAGTTTTAAGTTTAGATTCAAATGGCTTGGACTAGGAGATGAGGAAAGAGAGAGTGGGGGCTACTGCTTAAGAAAAAATTTCTGAATTTTAGTGAGTGAAGCACCAAACTATGATAAGTTTAGAGTCTATGGTTCTCTAAAGAACTTCATCCATAAAGGGAAGGAGACAAAGATAATCCATATTGCACATCTTAAAAGTTTTGTGCTTGCATTGACCTTCTTGGATTAGAGGAGCAAAATGAGGAGTCCAGAAGGCACATAGAGAAAGAACAACATAGGAAGACCGGAGAAGGGATTTAATTGGGAGGTAGGGAGGGGACTGAAGGGGGAAAGAAAATAAAAAGGAGGAGACTGATGGATGCCTAACCCATTGGCTGCTGCGCAGGCTTGCCTACATTAGCAGCCATGGCCCTTATTTTCTTGTTGGCTGTTGCCCTTTTTCATTGCCTCGTATTTCCATCATTGTCTCATTGTTTCCTTGCCTTCACTGCTTCCTCTTGTCACACTAACAAATAGGGACTGACAGATTATTAAAAGAAAAGATTGAGAGTATTTGAATGGATAGTTGTTTGTTTACAGACAAGGATATTTAGGGTATTGTTGATGATCTCAACACTCTGGTTAGAAAATTCCAACATATTTATGTTAAAAGTACTCTACCTGTTTCTCTCTTCAAGCTTTACTTGTTTACTTGCAGAGAATTAGATTTGAATGCCCTTTATAGATAGATAACCATCACATGCACTAAGCCAAAGGCAGCCTGAGGCGTCCGGGTGTCCCATAGTTGCCCAGGAAGCTGCCTAGGCCTCCATGTAGGCACTCAGATGTTATTCAAGCAGTACACATCCCACATTTCACAAGCATGGAAGATGTGTTGGAAATCTATGGTTGATGTATTGAATCCTCTTACCCACTCACAATCATCAATTGGCCATGATGCAAAAAATGCCGTCACATATGGATGAGGTTTTGAAGCTACATATAGATATGCCCTCACATTTATGCTGTCACATGCGTTTCAATATTTAGGATCTGTTGGCACATTTTCAATCCATGATTAGCTGTGAGTTGATGGGTCAGTGGGGAAGGGGAGATTCTATGATATATGGATGATAAATATGGTTGCATTTACCTTTCATCTCTGTAGATACTCCATTTTTTACATGCATTAAGTGAACTTGTCTTATTGGCTTATTATAAATGCAAAGGTTTTTCTTGCTGCGCTGGACAATAGCTTCATTTCATAATGCACACTTTCTAGCATGTGGTACTCAGTCGCTGTTGCTATAGTAGATGAAGGGTTTATATCATCTCTTTGTACTCATCTGTAATACCCTTGTAACACATGAAATGAAAGTGCAAACTTTTTCATTTATTCTTGGGTATATATAACTCAAATCATCTAAGCCTTTTCTCAACTACATGGGGTCGGTTACATGAATCTGCTTCCTCCACTAAGTTTAAAATGGCTGTTCTCTTTCTCTATCTCTGTCTCTCTCTCTCTTCCTCCCTGGCCTTCCACCTTCCCCCACTCTATCTTTCTTGGTAATATCTTATTTGACAGATGGTCGTAATTTTTAACATTTTAGCCTGCCACAGATCCAAGATATGGGATTGCTTGCTTGGGGAAGGTAAATGCAATTTTTGAGAATGACATGGAATTGATGATCCAGTTTTACCGATTTGTTGCAAAGTAAGTGCATCCTCCTAACCTGACTTGCAAGTTAGACTATTTTCTGTTGGTATTTATTTTTGTTGTTCCACATGTTGTGTTATTAAAAGTTATTTAGAGAGAGTTTTTCCACTAGTCATTTTTCTTGCTGAACTTGTTAATATAAGTAAGGAAAAATGCAAAAAAAAGAGAGAGAAAGAATCAACTATTTTGTTACCCCCGCCCTCTGGCGGCTGGGCGCGCGCAAAAGGTACTTAAAAAATTTCTATTTCCTATCTGCTGTTTTTCTTCTGCAGGCAACTAACATTAGGAGTCTAGAATTTTTTACAATCTAAAAATAGATGAATTTTGCTAGTTGATCTAGGTCAAAGAATATGGATATGAAATTTAATACCTTTTCCTCTAGAAAAATTAAGATACGATAAATTTCACATAAGCAACTATTAACATTATTTTATTCCATTAATAGATAATTTAATGAGATAAATAAATAAATATTCATAGTTTAATCTATTAATTGCTCTAACAATAACCAAAACCTTTAACCTTATTCCATATATATAATATTGGCTCATTAAAGTCTGACCTTTGTTTTTCTTATGTCTACAAATGGTCAACAGCCTATATCATGGCAAGTAACCTAAATCTTGATGTAGTTTTTGAATGTCATTAGACTTGATGGTGACCAGTGGTCGCTCTCTATCGAATAAAAAAGCACTTTAATTGTTTAGGGAAACAAAATATGGAATATTTTATGCAAATTGCAATGATTTTGGACATATCTAACTATATAGTTAAGATATGCATGTTTCAGAGATATTAGTATCCTATTCAAAATTTTGTTTCTTCCAGAATAATTTCTTAAGTTCTAAGGGGTACCTTATGCCCTGAACAGGTTAAGCTAATTTCTGTGTTTGAAGTTATTATTAGCATAGTTCCTCTTTTTTTTTGTGTGTAATGAAGTTTGAATGCTTAAACATGCTATCATCTTGAAAGTTATGGCCTTATAGATAATCAAGTTTTGTAAGCAACACATTGTCTCTAAAACTGAAGGTTAGCATATGGATCTGTAAATCGACAAATTAAGATTAACTTTCGAGTAACTGTAATTATTTTCTCCTTGATCATCTTGGATAATAGGATCTACGTTCTACTTCTTAACTTGAACTTACTCGTCATTATCTTTCTTCTTCGACTTAGTTATTATTTCATTTCCTTTTGTTGATAGGAACTGTACAAATGTTGGGATAAAACCAAAGATGTGATTCATCATAGCAAGAACAAACCTATGGAACCCCTAATAAAAATCCAAACTAAATTATGAATGTTCTGCACCATCATTATATTTCCCAAAGAAATACTGAGATTGCCTCTGTCCAAGTTCAAATTGGCCAGTAATTTGAAGTATTGCATGCAAGATGAGTAAGAAGAAGGGCAAAAATTAGAATCTATCAGCATATTGGAAAAAATAATATTTGCTAAAGTGGTGAAACATATCTGAAAGCAAGTTATAAATACTCAAGGAAACAAGATCTTCAGGAAAAGCATGCTTTGCTTGTAAGAGATCAGATCCCATGAAAATTTGTATATGATGGGCAAGATGCGCAAGTTAACTTTATTCTGCTTCTTAATGCTCATATTTTCCTGCACCAAGCAAAGTCAAAACTTTTTTATTTTTTTCAGTAGGAAAAAACCTTGAGATGCCATTTTATATTAGACCTAAGCAAATCCAGAGTGGCTTATCTGGACTGGCCTACTTGCCCAATTTTTGGATGGGCGTAGGCAGGGACTTTTGGCCTGTCACAAGTCAGGCTGACCCGTAACTTAAGGCCTTATTAATTTTTGGGCTGGCTTGGGCTATATGAACAGTTGAGTCCAACCCAACCCACCCCTCATACGTGGAAAAATCTTTTTCCACATCTTCAACTCAGTTACCGCTTCTCCACCCTTCAGTCATTTGATTAACGATATTCTGTTGCAGGAACAAATTTGAATGTTTGTGGATACCAGGAAGCAGCTCTCTCAAAAATTATAAAAACAATATAGAATATGAAACGACTGTTATTGGATGTGGGAACAAGTCTTTGAAGTGTGAATTTCGTGAGAGATTCTCAAGCAGGTGTAGCATTCTAAATAGAATCACCTTGCTAGTACCCTTTGACATAAGCATCTTTGTCTGATCCTGCCTTTAGACAGGAACATAAACATTATACACCATGTATACTCACATCAAATGAGTTGGTATGAGTAAGACCTATTTGGCATTGCCATTATTTCATATTTTTTATTTTTAAAAACAATATCATAGAAATCAAGATAAAAAAATATGCTTGATGTTATTGTTTTTATTTTTTATTTTCATAAATCATTTTCATTATTTGCAGAAAAAATAAAAGTAAAAAATTCTTGCTTTCAGTATTTTAAAAAAATAAAAAACTCATGTTTTTTATGACCACTGATACCACCTTCATCATCACTATCATTGTTATTATTATTGCTATTTTCTCTACTGCTACCATTACTGCCACTGTTGTCATCTTCACCGCATGCTTTTTCTTCAAACTCCATACAACTCCATACCTTTGAAGGTTGGTAATTTAAATTCAATTTATAACTTCTCATTGCTAGCAATGCAACTTAGCTACCCTACCTGTCATCCAGTAAATGTTTGGTTTAATCGCTTACAAAATAGTGCCTAATATGTTTTCTGTCAAGTGGCAAAACTTAACACTTATCACACAATATGCTACTACCATATCAGATTTTAATTTCTTGTTTTGATTGTAAGATAACTGACTTTACAAATACAATATTATAACAAAAGGATGAATGCTTCTCAGTTAATTTAAAGATATTACATGTAGCTTCTTATGGTGGGATAACCAGATTTTAACCTGGAATCTTAGTTGAAACAACTATAAAAGAAGAAAGACAGAGAGGGAAAAAGAAACATGAAATAACTGTCTTGTTATGATATGCAAGTAAGATTGTTCTCTAGCTAGTGGCAACAGTAAAGATATACTAAAATGCCACATTCATAAGCATTGATCTTTTTGCAGCTATTTGGTGTCACAAGTCTATCACCAATCATTCTAACTTTAGACATATAATTTCCGTATAAGATTTTTCAAAATCTTTTCCATGACTTTCATCCATGTTGTCTTATGTTTTTTCCTTATTTCTGACATTTAAACATAAATCCATGCACCTCTCTTTTATGGAGGCTTCAGATCTTTTCTGCACATCCCTATACTAAATTGAGTCAACTTGATCACTTTTCCTCAATTTGTGCAAATTAGCTTTCTCGTGTAACTTTCCACTGTATCCTTCTTAGTTTATGACATAATGTAATATTATACAGGTGCAATATTTGTTCATGTCTGAGGTCTCTTTCTGATTGTAGTGTGGGGGGCTAGAACTAGGACGGGCCTGGCTGGCGTTACCTATATTTTGGGCTTTGGGCCAGGCTTAGATCAGAAATATTTTTCCAAACTTCAATCCAAACTTGACCCAAGTCCTGACCTGAGCTCAGCCTGAGTCCAAATGGGCCCAATCCAACCAAGCCTGAGTGGGTTGAAGTGCTGAACAGCTCAGCCTGACTCTAACTATCCCACCTGGTGCACCTGAAATTCTCCTCCATCTCCGCCACCACCAATGCCCACTCAAGTGTGGTAGTCCAATTGCCAGTTGATCTGGAATGAGAGGAGGTATGAGATGAGGCCAATGTGGGTCTTTAATGATGTAACATTGAAGTCTTTGATGATTAAAGCCTGCTAGCTTGACTGCTCTATTGGTCCTGACTATTATCTAATGCAAGAGTGTCAATTAAATTTCACTCAGGAACCAAGCACACCCATATTATTCCTGGTATTGGAAGTTGGCATCAACTGGAGAGACTAAATGAAAACAGGAACCCCTGGTGCCCTTAAAGCTTTCGTGAAGCAATTGCCACAAGGTTTTTTATGCATTAGAGCTTTCTTGTAACCCTTATACCAACCTTATCCTATCTATTTCCAGTTAATCGAGCAATGATGATTCCATGATTGGTCCATTATATTTGGACCTTTGCATTTTTCCCAGGCAAGGATGTGATAATAAACTGAAACCATATGATCATTAATTCTGATCTTACCAATAATAACAGGGAAGAGATGGCCATTGATGAGGCTGAGCTTGAGCCAAGTGAGTTTGCAGAAAAAATGATCACTCAGCAGAAACTGCAAGAGCAGGTGGATTACATATCTATTCCATCATTTAAAATCTATAATTAAGAAATGACTGAGTTCAAAATGAATACATTGCAGCAATTGAATCTGTTAAAGCAAATCCGGAAGTATAATCCAGATGACCAATCTGCCATCCTTGAAAATGTATGTTCCTCTCTCTCTCTCTCCCCCTCCTCTCTCTCTCTTTATGTGTGTGTGTGTTTTTGTGCGCTGAATTTGAAATTTAAAGATGGAAGGGACCATTTCTGAAGTTAGGTAGGTCATTTCTTCTGTTTGCTTGGTCCGATTTCTCATCCTTGTGGGCAATTTGGTAAACTTGTCTCCTGTGGTATCTCACGCAAGCTTGGTTTTAGTGATGGATTCCTTTCCACCAATTTTGTCCTGATGCAGCTGCACAAACAGTTGGAGAGTGGTAATTTTGACAGCAGTGCTGCAATTCTTACACCAGATCAAATTCAGGAGGTTTTTAGGAGAAGAACCTTGCCGTCTTGCGAGGCTTCTGGGTAGTGCTTCTTCCAATTTATGCTGTCTTTTTGCCCTTGTAACCATAGTGTGGAGAATCAACTTGTTTGGTGATTCAATTGCCTATGTTTATTATCCCCATAGCTGTAACTTTTTAACTGCTTCGTACACACTTCCTGTCTTCTAGGCGAGCCATGAACTAAAGCTTGCCTCTGTATTTGTGGATTCTCGTCCAGATTCTGTTGTTTGTTTAATCTATTTCTATGAGAAGTTCTAACTGCATGCTTTGATTGGATCGCTGTGAGGTCTGATTATTTAGCTTCTTCATCCTGATAATTGTTTCGTCAGTTTGAATGTTAATCAAGTTGGTTGTAGTGAGAAATATTAGCTAGTGCGACCAACGGCAAAATTGATGCTTAATGATGGCTGAACTTGTATAGGATACAACAATGTTCATCCAGGTTATAGATGATGGGTGATGTGGCTGATCGAGCCACGTTAGAGTTGATGAAAGAAGTAACTGACAGAACTCCGGCCTCGGACTCCGAGGCTCCCTCAGCCTCGGCCTCCGAGATCCCCTCGACCTCGGATCCTAGGACCCCACTACCTCGAGCCACCTGATACCACCACATGGCTCACTAACTGTCTGTAATTGCGCATGACCACTACCTGTAACGGCGTACGTCTGACATGACTAGGCCCACCTGCCACCTGTGGTACCGTGCTTGGCATGTGGCTGGCAGGGCAAGACACCTTTAGCATATTTAGTGTCGGTTCAGCCTGGCCATCTGTCCACTACTGGACAACAATGCCTTGGAATCAGCCATCTTTCGGAAAAGGGATCATCAAACAGATATAAGAACCTATACTCACAACGAGGGAAGGGATCTGAACTCAAGCTCTCTCTAGCTATTTTTCATTAGCTCTATTTCTTCACTGTTCCCGAGTTGCTTACTTGAGCATCAGAGGGTCCCCACCGGTGCAATCGGTCTCCAGGGACTTTATTGCAGGAGCTTCATCGAGGAAGAGGATCTTCATTTCCTGGCGTTAGAGGAGCGCGACTTGGCGGCAACAGATTGGCGTGCCAGGTAGATATGGAAGGAGAAAAGTAAGCTTCGAACCATCCAGCTACAGACTCTTCTTCTCTGAGCAGTCAAGAAGATGGTGATACGTGCACAGGAGGTTTCCACCAGCTACGCCGGGGGGCATCGCTAGGGAGCCGAGCCGCCGAAGGCCGATCCCATCTCTCCCCAGGTCGATGTTCCCGCGTCGTCATCGCCATCACCACCCAGCATGATGATCGGATCACCGCCCTCACCATGCAGGTTCAATCGCTAGTGGCGGCGGTTCAGGTGCTGCAGCAACAACCGGCGATGTGCAATGGCACCCGGAACTGCCCTCGTCGGTCCTGGGGATGGTCCAGCCTAGCCAGCAGTCCATCCGGGGGAGGTCTCCCCTCTTGGAGGTCCACCACCGCCGTGCTTCGCCCAGACATCATCGCCGGGAGGCCTCCAAGAGGCCCCGGTCCCCCTCTCGCCATGCCAGCGCTTCCCCCAAGCAGTGATATGGAAAGGATACGGAGCGCATACGTCTGCATTGTCGCCACCCCTCTCCATCCTCAGGATCTTTGAGGGAGGGATCCTTTGACGGCCGAATCGCTCGCCGGGCTGAGCAACGGCTAGACGAGTACAATCAGCGGCTGGAGAAGCTCAATCGCAAGATCACCAAGCCATCGGAGGCGGATTACGACAACCATCCTTCGCTGTCCCGTCACATCATGGAAGAGCCGATCTTGACCCGATTCCGCCTCCCTCAATTGGACCCGTACAACGGCACCACCGATCCCCTAGACTATCTAGAGAGTTACAAGGTCCTGATGTAGGTCCAGAGGGCGACTAACTCCCTTCTTTGCATCGCCTTCCCTGCCATCCTGAGGAAGGTGGCCCGAGCTTGGTACTCCCACTTGTTGCCGCGTAGCATCAACTCCTTCCGGCAGCTGGAGAGGGCCTTTCTGGCTCACTTTGACGCATTTCGGAAGATCCTACGGGTGGCGGACAGCTTGTTCTCCATCCAGCAGAGGAGCGGCGAGTCATTGAGGGACTTCATCGTCCGGTTCAAGGAAGCTACTTTTGAGGTCTACAACCTCAAGGACTCAGTGGCCACTCTGGCCATGAAGCGAGGACTTCGCCCCTCCCGCTTTGCTTACTCCCTCGACAAGAAGCCCCCCAGTTCTTACGCCGAGCTGCTGAGCCTGGCATAGAAGTACATCCACGCCGATGAGGCCGACTCTTTTCGGCGCGAGGTGGACGGGGGTTCTAGCAAGAAGCAAGCCCGTCTCGAGCCTGATGAGGCTCGACCTAGGAGGCTTGAGCCTTCCCGCCGATCGGACAACCGACCACGAGCGTTCGCTCCCAGGGAGGGACCCTTCACCCCTCTGCTCGCCTCGATATCCCACATCCTGATGGAGATCGAGGGCGAGTCGTATCTTCAGCACCCTCCTCCCATGAAGCCAGGGACCCCCGCAACAAAAATTTCTACTATCGTTTCCATCTAGACCACGGCCACGACACTGAAGATTATCGCCAGCTGAAGAAGGCGATCGAAGACCTCATCTAGCGCAACCACCTAGGAAAGTTTGTCCAGAGGGGGAACCCGAGTGCGCCCGGTCCGTCGGCACCTCTGCCTCCATAGGTCAGCATCGATAATACTCCGATCGAGAAGACTGTGGTCATGATTTTTTAGGGGGCAGGCGGTGCCTCCAAGAGGCCGCGAAGGGATGAGAAGCTAGATTCTGTAATTTCCTTCCTTAAAAGGGACTTAGAGGGGATGGTTAACAACAATGATGACAACATCATCGTGTCAATGACGATCGCAAAACACCCTGTAAAGAGAATCTTAGTTGACAGTGGAAGCTCGGTCGATGTTTTGAGTTATGATGCCTTTGTTCGAATGGACTTGTCCCCTAACTCCCTTCGGCCTGTTACCACGCCCCTGATGGGCTTCACTGGAGATTCCGTAAGGATCGAGGAAGAGATCACTCTCTCGGTCACAGCTGGGATCCCGTCGTGTCAAAGCACGGTCTTCATGAATTTCCTGGTTGTCCGAGTTCCCCTGGCCTACAATGCCATTCTCGAAAGATCCGGTCTGAACCTCTTGGATGCCGTCATCTCCACCAAGAGATTGCTCATGAGGTTTTCCACCAGTGAGGGAGTCAGGGAGATGCGGGGAGAGCATAACCCAATGCCGCTCTACTACCACATGGCCCCCAGCCCTCAGGGGGTGGTGGTTGCACCAATGCCAGAGTCGCTCGAGCCCCAAGATTTGGAGAGGAGAGGGGAGCCGGCCAAGCATCTATTGACCTTTTCGCTGGGGGAGGACCCGGCGAGAATAGTCCAAATCGGAGCCCTACTCCCCGAGGTGTGCGACCAACTTCTCTCTTTCCTGTGGGCCAATTCCGACATCTTTGCCTGGTCGGCGTTCGACATGCCGGGTATTCCCGGGGAGGTAATTATCCACCAACTCAACATCAACCCAGGATGCCGGTCTGTTCGGCAAAAGAAGAGGAGCTTCGCCCCCGATCGGCAAAAAGCAATTGACGAGGAGGTCCGCAAGCTAGTAGCCGCCGGCCACATCCGAAAGGTTCACTATCCTGACTGGTTGGCCAACGTGGTGATGGTCCGTAAAGTCAGCGGGAGCTGGAGGATGTGCGTCGACTTCACCGATCTTAACAAGGCGTGCCCCAAGGACAGCTTTCCTGTTGACCCAATTATTGATTTTGATGATTAATAAAAGACATGAGTATATTCATTTTGTTATTAATAAATTTAACAAGTGTTTCAGGGCTTAAAAAATCTTTGATCAATCAAAAGGCATAAAGAAACGTGTTTTGAATCGAATGCCTTAAGTAAGTTTCAAAATTCAGAGCCTGGAGTCGACACCCAGAAGGTCTGGAGCCGACCCCATGGTCAATCAAATGTCTTTCTGATTTTTGGCACGGTCTGGAGTCGACTACCAGAGTTTCAGAGCCGACACCCAGAGTTTTGGAGTCGACACTTACAGTGTCTGGAGCCGACTCCAATGCGGGAACAGAACACGTATTTTTGGACTACCTTGGAGCCGACACTTAAGTTTTCCGGAGCCGACACCTAAACGCAGCGAGCCGATACTTACCTTTTCCGAAGCCGACTCCTCAACGAACTTTTGCTTTTTATTTTTGGTTACCCGACTTGGAGCCGACACATGAAAAGTTGGAGCCGACTCCAACCTGCCAGGAACGGATTTTTAAAATGCCAGATCAGCTCAAACGGTAATATTTTCTTTACCTAACTTCTAACGGCTATATTTTCTGTATGGACAATCTATCCAGGTACATTTCAATGACTATATTTCACCTATAGATCTATAAAAAGGGGATTCGTCCGTTTAAAAAATGAGAAAAAAAAGGGATGGAACAAGAGAGTGAAAAACAAATCAAAAAATCCAAGAAGTCTTGAGCCTGAAATCAAAGAGGAAAGAGTCAAAGTTCATATCCATCAACTCCAGAAAGCTCAAAGAGAAATCCAAGGCATTCAAAGTCAAAAATCGAAGGATTTCCCAAAAAGAAGAAAAAGGAGCCAAAAGTTCTGTTCTGTGATTTTCCAACTTCTCATCTGCAATATTTGTAAAGAATCCGAGCTGAGGCCTGATTCAACATCTCAAAGGAGAAGAGGAAAAGAAGAAAAGAAGAAAAGCTCAAATCCAATCTGCTTCAAACAGGCTTTTCTAACCTTGTTTATTTACATTGAATATTTGCTCATTTAAGGGGTTGTTTGTTATTGTAAACTCTATTGTTATTTGTTTTTGCTAATTCAATCAGGGGGATTGAATTAGTGGAGGTAGTATACCTCGGGACAAGCTAGATTAGCTTGGGTTTGGGTTTTGTGCTGGTGAGCCCGGAAAACCAGCTGGGTTCGTTGTGATCCCGGAAAAATAACAAGTTTTGAGTTGTGAGCTTGTAAAACAACTCGACTGTAATCTAGTAGATTATAGTGTGGACCCAAGTGGAACTTGGGAGTGGACGTAGGTGTTGGATACACCGAACCACTATAAATCTTGTGTTTGCCGTGCTTCGATTGTCTCACTCTATTTCTTTGTTTGTGGCTGTTATTTATCCTGCACTTAATCTTGTTGATTCCAAAGCCAATCGTTTTAAAAGGTTAAATTTTTTTTAAGAACCCAATTCACCCCCCCTCTTGGGTTGCCATCTGGGCCAACAATTGGTATCAGAGCAAGTGCTCATTTGATTTTGGTCTAACGATCAAGAGATAAAGATCCAAATGGCAGCTCAAGCTAGTTCATCTTATTTAGAAGGTCAATCCACTAATCGACCTCCTTTGTTTAATGGAACTAATTATGGTTATTGGAAAGCTAGGATGAAAATTTTTATTCAAGCACTTGACTATGATCATGGAGCATTATAGTCAATGGACCACACACACCCACTACTAGAATTAATGGCATGGAGATTCCTAAATCGAAACGGAATGGGATGAACATGATAAGAAGTTGGCTCAGCTCAATGCTAAAGCCATGAATGTTTTATATTGTTCATTAGTTGCAAATGAATTTAATCAAATTTCTACATGTATTTCCGCAAAAGAAATTTGGGATAGATTAGAAGTTACCCATGAGGGTACTAATCAAGTAAAGGAATCCAAAATCAATATTTTAGTGCACAAGTATGAATTGTTTAGCATGGAACAAACTGAAACCATCACATGCATGTACACTAGATTTACTGATATTGTAAATGGTCTGAAAAGTCTTGGCAAGACCTACACTAACTCTGAACTTGTGCATAAAATTCTTAGGTCACTTCAAGATCATGGGAAGCGAAGGTGACTGCAATCCAAGAAGCCAAGGACTTAAACGTTTTACCTTTGGAGGAACTACTTGGATCCTTGATGACTCATGAGCTAACCATGAAACAACATCAAGAGGAGGAAGTCAAGAAGAAGAAGATAATTGCTCTTAAAGCTGCAGAAAGTGAGAAGAGCTGCAGTGATAGTGATGAGGATGAAGAAACTGCACTCTTTGCTAGAAAATTTAAAAAATTCATGCAAAGAAGGAGACCCTTCCACAAGAAAAAGTCTGGAACAAAAATGGAAGGAGAAAAAGAGAAAGAGAAGGATAAAGAAAAAGAAAAAGAGCCCTTAATTTGTTATGAGTGCAAGAAACCAGGGCATTTCAGATATGAATGTCCTCAATTAAAGAAAGTCTACAAGAAAAAGAAGAAGGCGTATGTTGCAACCTGGAGTGATAGTGAAGAATCCTCTTCCGAGGAGGAACAAAAGGAAGTTGCCAACATTTGCTTTATGGCGAACGATGACGAGGTAAGTACTGAAACCCTTTATGATGATTTTACATTTGATGAATTATATGAAGCTTTTCATGAATTAGTCAATGATTTTAAAATTCTGAAAAAGAAAAATAAGTTTTTAAAAAATGAAAACTTAAATCTATGTAAAGAGAGAAATGATTTAACACTTAAAGTTAAGGATTTAAAAGATAATCTTACTTATGAGGTTGAAAAATTGAAATCAGAAAATGAAGCTTTGATTGAAGAAAAATGATCAATTTCCAATAAAAATGATAGATTAAAGAAGGAAGTTGATAAATATAAAAATATAGTTGATAAATTTACATATAGTTCTGAAAAACTTAACTTATTGTTGAGTAATCAAAGAGCTATATTTGATAAGGCAGGATTAGGTTATAGGCCTAACATAAAACAAAAGTATGTCAAAAATTTCTTCAGAAAAGAACAAGATAAAAATGAAGTTTTATGTCATTATTGTAACAAAAAGGGACACAAAGCCTTTGAATGTAATTTTAAAAAAATTAATAAGAATTTAAGTAGTAAAGGAAGGAAAATATGGGTTCCAAAAGGAACAATCTTTATTGCTACTAACCATGAAGGACCCAATAAGACTTGATCATTTTTGCAGGAGTGTCTTGCGGCCAAAAGATCAAAGTGAAAGTGGTATCTCGATAGTGGCTGCTCAAGACACATGACGGGTGACAAGGATCAATTCATCACCCTTGAAAGCAAAAGAGGAGGAGTTGTTACGTTTGGTGACAATGGCAAAGGCCAGATCATGGGGTTTGGTAAAATTCAAATAACTCCCTCCACATTTATTGAAAATGTCTTATATGTTAATGGTTTAAAGCATAATCTAATAAGTATTAGCCAATTGTGTGATAAGGTTTCAAAGTATCATTTGATGCTTCTATTTGCACTGTTTCTAATCCCATTGATAATAGCATTGTATTTACTGGAAATAGAAATGACAATGTATACTTGATTGATTTAGACAATTTGTCTACTAGTAATCATTGCTTAGTTGCTAATAATGCTAATATGAATGAGATTGGATGGCTGTGGCATTGTAGATTAGATCATGCAAGCATGCACCTAATTTCAAAATTAATTAGAATGGATTTAGTAAAAGGTCTTCCACAACTAGATTTTGAAAATAACAAAATTTGTGATACATGTCAATTTGAAAAACAAACTAGAAACTCTTTCAAAACTAAAAACATTGTTTCCACTTCTAGCCACTTGAACTACTTCACATGGATCTCTTTGGACCTAGTAGAACCATTGGTCTAGGAGGAAAGAAATACGGTCTTGTGATTGTAGATGATTATTCTAGATACACTTGGGTATTATTTTTAGCTCATAAAGATGAGACCTTTCTAATATTTTTGAAATTCTTCAAGAAGGTCACAAATGAGAAAAACAACACCATAGTGTCTCTTAGAAGTGATCATGGCACTGAATTTGAAAATTATTTATTTGAAAACTTTTGCATTGAAAATGACATCATCATAATTTTTCAGCACCTAGAACACCACAACAAAATGGAGTTGTAGAAAGAAAAAATAGAACTTTAGAAGACATGGCCCGTACCATGCTATGTGAAAGCAACCTACCAAAGTACTTTTGGGCGGAAGCTATAAACACGCATGTTACATTCTTAATAGAGCTTTAATTAGGCCAATCCTTAAGAAAACTCCTTATGAACTATGGAACAATAGAAAACCAAACATAAGTTATTTTCATGCATTTGGTTGTAAATGTTTCATTCATAATAATGGTAAAGATAATCTAGGAAAATTTGATGCAAAATCAGATGAAGGCATATTCTTAGGATATTCAACATCTAGTAAAGCCTATAGAGTATTTAACAAGAGAAACTTAATTGTAGAAGAATTTATTCATGTAGTTTTTGATGAATCTTTAGCATCGAGTTCAGGAAAGATTGATGATGAAGAAGATACAAACATATTAGAAAGGGACATTAAAAAATTGAATATAGATGTATCTTCAGATCATGAACAAGGAGCTAAAGATGATAATTCTCCTAGTGTTGATGTTGTTGATGCGAATCATGATGATGTAGATCTTTCTAGAGATTGGAGATATGCCTATGGTCATCCAAAAGAATTAATTATAGGTGATCCATCTCAAGGAGTAAGAACTAGATCATCAATGAGAAACATCAATAATCATCTTGCATTTGTATCTCAAATTGAACCTAAAACTATTGAAGAGGCTGAAAAAGATAATAATTGGATGTTAACTATGCAAGAGGAATTAAATCAATTTACTAGGAATAATGTCTGGACCCTTGTAGATAGACCTAAAGATCATTCTATTATAGGATCAAAATGGGTATTTAGAAATAAATTAGATGAAAATGGCATAGTAATTAGAAACAAAGCTAGATTAGTTGCAAAAGGATATAATCAAGAAGAAGGAATTGATTTTGATGAAACTTTTGCACCTGTAGCTAGATTAGAAGCAATTAGATTATTACTCGCATTTGCATGTCATATGCATATCAATTTATTTCAAATGGATGTTAAAAGTGTATTTTTAAATGGATTTATAAATGAGGAAGTTTTTGTTGAACAACCACCTGGTTTTGAAGATCATGAATTTTCAAATCATGTTTTTAAATTGCACAAAGCACCATATGGTTTAAAACAAGCACCTAGAGCTTGGTATGATAGATTAAGCAAATTTCTGATTGAAAATGATTTTACTAGAGGAAATGTTGATAAAACACTATTTTTGAAAAGAAAAGATAAAGATTTATTAGTAGTACAAATATATGTTGATGATATTGTGTTCGGTGCTACTAACAATCTTTGTGTCAAGAATTTGCTAAGTTAATGCAGGGTGAATTCGAAATGAGCATGATGGGAGAACTCAACTTCTTCCTAGGACTTCAAATCAAGCAAAGCAAAGAGGGGATTTTCATCAACCAAGCAAAATACACAAAGGAACTTCTCAAGAAGTTTGGAATGAAGTCAATTAAACCCCTTGGAACACCTATGAGTCCTTCATGCAATTAGACAAAGATGAAGATGGTAAGAAAGTAGATCAAAAATATTATAGAGGTATGATCGGATCTCTTCTTTACTTAACTGCAAGTAGACCAGATATCATGTTTGCTGTTTGTCTATGTGCTAGATTTCAATCTGAACCTAAAGAATCTCACTTAATTGCAGTGAAAAGAATCTTAAGATATCTAAGTGGAACTAAAAATGTAGGATTATGGTATTCTAGAGACTCAACACTAAACTTGATTGCATATTCTGACTCTGACTATGCTGGATGTAAACTAGATAGAAAAAGTACAAGTGGTGCATGTCAATTCTTAGGAAGTAACTTAATCTCTGGTTTAGCAAAAAGCAAAATTTGATTGCATTATCAACTGCTGAAGCAGAATATGTTGCAGCTGGAAGTTGCTGTGCTCAAATCCTTTGGATTAAGCGACAACTTGAAGATTATGGCATAACACTTGATAAAACTCCTATTAGATGTGATAATACAAGTGCAATAAATTTAACTAAAAATCCAATTCAACATTCAAGAACAAAACACATTGAAATTAGATATCACTTTATAAGAGAACATGTAGCTAATAATGAAATTTGTCTTGATTATGTTAATACTGAAGAACAATTAGCTGATATTTACAAAACCTTTGAGTGAAGAGAGATTTTGTTATCTTAGAGGTGAATTAGGGATTTGTGACCCTTTGGAATGATTTTGAAACTTTAAGGAATGACTATCTAGATTTCTATTAATTTCTTGAATTTCCTTTCATAATTTTAAGGACAATTTATCTAGTCATTTATGCAATTTGACTCTTCATATTCCAAAGATTTTTTCAAAAATTTATTGACCTTATTTTGACAAGTTTCGAATGTTTGAAACTCATCTTTTTTTCTGAAACTGTTAGTGGAGTCGACACCTCAATTTGAGGAGTCGACACCTCTTCTGTGTCGCTCTCAGTCCTTGACCTTGGAGCCAACACCCGTATAAGTGGAGCCGACTCCAGTTCAAGCGCTAACTGTGTTAGCGACTTGGAGTCGACACCCGACTTTATGGGAGTCGACACCTGGGGGTCCCAAGTTGACTTTATTAGGGCAGAGTCGACACCTCCATCATTTCAATCATTCTCAATCCCTTTCCAAACTTTCTCCAAACTATCTCAAAACCTTCCCAAGCCAAATTCTCCTCAAATCGAACACTCCCAAGGATTTCTATGACTCCTAAGCGGAGAGGATCAATTCTTGGAGCTCCCATAACCACCGGGAAGCGTACGGCATGGCGTCCCATCCGCGAGCCGTCTCCAAGCGATGATTCTTCCTCACCCATTCAGATAATCCTGGTCCCTCATCTCCACAGGTAGACACTTTAGCCGGGAGAGTTATTACTATGGGTAGAAAGGTTGATTTTGATTTCTTTGAGTCCGAGGGATTTTCGTTGGAAGACAAATCAAAGAGCTAGGCTGGGACAAGGTTTGCTCGTTGGATGTTCCCACTTATCCGGCCCTTTTAAGGAATTCTATTTCAATTTATCAAGAGGAAACGGTGGGATTATCAGTTCTGTTAGAGGGAAAAGAGTTTACCTTACCTTTCAGAGTTTAGGACGTCTACTAAGCATCCCTGTCACTAGGATTAGTTGCTGACATTCATAGTGAGAGGTCTGATGCATTATCAAGAATGTTAGGAAGAGAAGTATCTGATTTTGAAGAAATTAGGGCTAATCAGTTGCCCTTGGAGCTTAGATTGCTTCACAACATCTGCAGTAGGATTTTATTCCCTAAGACTGGCCGCTTTGAGTATGTCTCGGAGCGAGACATTGTGGTGATGGACAGTGTTCTGACAGGTCAGCTATTAACCTTGCTGCGATGATGATTTTCTACATGGCTGAGGCTGGGGTAAAAGAAGATCTTCACTGCCCTATGGTATGATTTTGACTATGGTATTTAGAAGTCAAGGTATTGTGATTTCTGAAAGTGAGCCTTCAAAGAACCTTAGGCATATTGACTACTATAGTTTGGCTACTATGCACCGGATGGGCTTTGTTAAAGTAAATGGACAATGGGAGAGGAAAGGCAATCTGGATGAGAGAGCCACTGAGATTAGATCTTCTGCACCATCTGAGGTTGGTCCTTCAGCGAGGCATCCTTCACCAGAGCCTAGCAGATCTTTACCACCTCCTGCTCTTGCTCCTGCTCCAGTTCCTGTACCGCCATCTGTGTCATCTGTCGGATTTTCTAATATTCAGTTAGAGCAACTCAAAAGCTTATTTGCTGCTCAAAAAGAAGAAACGAAGATAGAGTTTGATAGCCAATTTATGAATTTGAAAGAAACCTTTACTCTTTGGATGATCGCATTGGTAAGATTGAGTCCACTCTTGGTTCTTCTGCTGAATCCTTAAGGAATGATCTCAAGAACATATTTGAAGAACTTAAGGATATTGGTGGAGACTCAGAAACATATTCCAAATGCAATGCTGAGCTTCAAGACAAGATTATGACTGCATGTGCATTTGTTGACAGAAGATTAAAAGAATTTGTTAGAACTCAAAGTGAAGGGATGGGAAAGATTGTAGAAGAATTGCAAAGACTTCTTAGAACTCATTTTTGATTTTCTTGTAATGAAGTATAGGTTGTTGTTTGTTTTATCTTGAAATCTTAATGTAATGAAGTATAGTTTGATGTTTGATATAGTGAAGTTTCATTTTGTAATACTTGACTCTTTATGTAATGAAATTATCGATACTTCATGAATATCTTTTGAACCTTGAAAAATCTATCAATTTTTTTATTTTACTTAACCCTACTTGATCTTTTTGTTGATTACAAAAAAGGGGGAGAGTTATGTAAAATCGTATATGCATTGACTGTAAAACAAAAACAGGGGGAGACAAATAAAGAGGGGAGAAATATTTAGCTTTTGTAGATATTGGTTTAAATAAGCTTAGTTAAAATTGATATATCTACCTTTATGGTATCAAACACTAAAATTTTCTGTTAGAAAGAAGAATAATTGTTAAATTGAACTTCATAGGGGGAGCTACCTTATTCAGGGGGAGCTTATCTGTGAGGATTAAATATTTAAAAATTTTGATTTGAGAATCCAATTGTTTACTCATGCATATACTCAATGTTTTTATAATCATTAAAAAGGGGAAATTGTTGACCCAATTATTGATTTTGATGATTAATAAAAGACATGAGTATATTCATTTTGTTACTAATAAATTTAACAAGTGTTTTAGGGCTTAAAAAATCTTTGATCAATCAAAAGGCATAAAGAAACGTGTTTTGAATCAAATGCCTAAAGTAAGTTTCAAAATTCAGAGCCTGGAGTCGACACCCAGAAGGTCTGGAGCCAATCCCATGGCCAATCAAATGTCTTTCTGATTTTTGGCACGGTCTGGAGTCGACACCCAGAGTTTTGGAGTCGATACCCAGAGTTTCGGAATCGACACTTACAGTGTCCAGAGCCGACTCCAATGCGGGAACAGAACACATATTTTTGGACTACCTTGGAGCTGACACTTACAGTTTTTTGGAGCCGACACCTGAATGCAGCGAGCCGACACTTACCTTTTTCGGAGCCGACTCCTCAACGAACTTTTACTTTCTATTTTTGGTTACCCGACTTGGAGCCGACACCTGAAAAGTTGGAGCCGACTCCAACCTGTCATGAACGGATTTTTAAAATGCCAGATCAACTCAAACGGTAATATTTTCTTTACCTAACTTCTAACAGCTATATTTTATGTATGGATAATATATCCAGGAACATTCCAACGACTATATTTCACCTATGGATCTATAAAAAGGGGGATTCGTCCGTTTAAAAAATGAGAAAAAAAAGGGATGGAACAAGAGAGTGAAAAACAAATCAAAAAATCCAAGAAGTCTTGAGCCTGAAATCAAAGAGGAAAGAGTCAAAGTTCATATCCATCAACTCTAGAAAGCTCAAAGAGAAATCCAAGGCATTCAAAGTCAAAAATCGAAGGATTTCCCAAAAAGAAGAAAAAGGAGCCAAAAGCTCTGTTCTGTGATTTTTCAACTTCTCATTTGCAACATTTGTAAAGAATCCGAGCTGAGGCCTGATTCAACATCTCAAAGGAGAAGAGGAAAAAAATAAAAGAAGAAAAGCTCAAATCCAATCTGCTTCAAACAGGCTTTTCTAACCTTGTTTATTTACATTGAATATTTGCTCATTTAAGGGGCTGTTTGTTATTGTAAACTCTATTGTTATTTGTTTTGCTAATTCAATCAGGGGGATTGAATTAGTGGAGGTAGTATACCTCGGGACAAGCTAGATTAGCTTGAGTTTGGGTTTTGTGCTGGTGAGCCCGGAAAACCAGCTGGGTTCGTTGTGATCCCGGGAAAACAACAAGTTTTGAGTTGTGAGCTTGTAAAACAACTCGACTATAATCTAGTAGATTATAGTGTGGACCCAAGTGGAACTTGGGAGTGGACGTAGGTGTTGGATATACTGAACCACTATAAAATCCTTGTGTTTGTCGTGCTTCGATTGTCTCACTCTATTTCTTTGTTTGTGGTTGTTATTTATCCTGCACTTAATCTTATTGATTCCAAAGCCAATTGTTTTAAAAGGTTAAAATTTTTTTAAGAACCCAATTCACCCCCCCTCTTGGGTTGCCATCTGGGCCAACATTCCCATTGCCTCAGATCGACCAGTTAGTGGATGCCACATCTAGCCATGAGACCCTCAGTTTCATGGATGCCTTCTCAGGGTATAACCAAATCAAGATGGATCCGGCGAACGAGGAGGCTACTTTGTTTGTGACCGAGAAGGGCATATACTGTTACAAAGTAATGCCCTTCAGACTAAAGAATGTCGGGGCCACCTATCAAAGGCTGATGAACAACGTCTTTGAGGACTAGATCGGATGTAACATGGAAGTGTACGTGGACGACATGCTGATCAAGAGTATCTGTACTGCTGACATGGCGGAGACCTTTGGCAATCTTCGCCGGTTCTAGATAAGGTTGAACCCTCGCAAGTACGCTTTTGGGGTTACAATAGGCAAGTTCCAGGGCTTCATATGACGCAACGGGGGATCGAGGTGAACCCCGATAAGATCTGAGCCATCCTCGACATAAGGCCCCAACTAACAAGAAGAAGGTACAGTGCTTGACCGAGAGGGTGGCAGCTCTGATTCATTTTTGTCCAAGTCAGCGAGAGAGCCTGCCCTGCATAAGGTCAATGGCTTTGAGTGGACAAAGAAGTATCAGAAGGCCTTCGAGGAGATGAAGGAATTTCTGTCCACCCCACCGTTCTATCTAAACCACGCAACAGGAAGGAGCTTTTCCTCTACCTCGCAGCTTCCCCTAAGGCGATTAGCTCCGTGCTCGTTCGCATGGATGCTGACGGAGCACAGAGGCCGGTTTATTACACCAGCAAGGTGCTTCATGATGCGAAAACTAGGTATTCCAGAATCGAAAAGATCATTTTTGCTCTGGCCATCTTCGCTTAGCATTTCAGGCCTTATTTCTAAGCCCACCCTATTGTGGTGCTAACGGATTAGCCACTCAGGATGATTTTGTCCCGTCCTAACACCTCCAGCCGACTGGCGAAGTGGGCCATCAAGCTGGGGAAGTTTGATCTGTCCTTTCATCCAAGGTCAGCGATGAAGTCCCAAGTGTTAGGCAACTTTCTGATCAAGTGCACGTGGGCCGAGGAGCAACCCGAGGGACCATACTCGAAGTCCTCAGATGTGACGGCCGAGGCAGGAGAGGAAGACTGGATCCTTCACATGGAAGGCGCATCGAACTCCCAGGGAAGTGGAGCCGGGCTCATCCTTGTGAGCCCAGAGGAAGAGGCGGTGGAGTACACTCTCTGTTTCCTTTTTTCCGCCACCAACAACCAAGCGAAGTATGAAGCCTTGCTCGCGGGAATGAAGTTAGCCAAAGAGCTCGGAGCAAAGCATCTTAGAGCCTTCACCGACTCTCAGCTTGTCTCCGGGCAAGTTGCTGGGGAGTATGAGGCCCGATATCCTACCATGTTCTGTTACCTGATTAAGGTCCAATCCTAGGCCTCCCTTTTCACTTACTTTCATGTCAGCTACATTCCCAGGGGTAAAATCGCCAGAGCTGATGCATTGTCCTATTTGGTCACTTCGGCCAACAAAGCCCTGGGAAGAACATACGTAGAGCATCTGGAGGTCCCGAGCATCGAAGCTACGGAGGAGGCCCTATCGGTCAACCGAGAGCCCACCTGGATGGATGCTTACGTAGGTACCTTACCAATGGCACCCTCTCTGAAGATCTGGTGGAGGCTAGGCTACTCAAGCGGCGAGCTCCTAAATTTTTGATACTAGACGGGCGGCTCTACCGAAGGTCCTTCTCGTATCCAATTCTCAAGTGCATTGGCCCCACGGAAGGCGATTACATCCTCTGCGAGATCCACGAGGGTATCTGTGGGAGTCATTTGGGGGGCAGAGCGCTAGCATACAGGCCCTGCACCTAGGATACTAGTGGCTCACGATGAAGGAGGATGCCTCCGAGCTAGTTCGAAGGTGCGACAGCTATCAACGACACACCAACATCTAGCGGCAGCCGACCTATTAGCTGAACCCCTTGGTGGCCCCATGGCCCTTTGCTCAATGGGGAATGGACATCCTGGGACCATTTCCTCTGGCCTCTGGCTAGCGTATGTTCCTGCTGGTCGCCGTCGACCACTTCACCAAATGGGTTGAGGCCAAGGCACTGGCTAAGATCACTGAGAGCAAGGTAAGATCCTTTTTTTGAAATCCATAATCTATCGGTTTGGATTTCCGCACACCTTCATTACCGACAATGACCAACAATTCGACAACGCTCCCGTCAGAGGATTCTGCGTGGAGTTGGGCATCCATCAGTGGTTCACCTTTGTCGGTCACCTTCAAACCAACGGGGTAGCCGAGGTGACGAACCGCATTATCCTCCAGGGTCTCAGGGCGCGGTTGGATGACTTCAAGGGGAGATGGGTGGAGGAACTCCCCAACGTGCTATGGGCCTATCACACAACGCCGCAGGCTCCTACCGGGAAGACCCCCTTCAGCTTCGTTTTCGGGTCTAAGGCTGTCATCCCTATGGAGATCGGCGTCCCGAGTCCCCGAACGGAGTCTTATGATGGGGAGGACAACTCGAGCCAGCTGTGAGCCAACCTTGACCTCGTAGAGGAGGTGCGTGACTAGACGCATCTCAGAATGGCTGCCTACCGATAGCAAACCACTAGGTACTACAATGCTCGCGTCCGTCCTTGGGCGTTCCTACCGGGAGACCTAGTCCTTAAGCGGGCTGAGGTCTCAAAGCCAACGGAAGGAGGCAATCTAACACCAAATTGGGAAGGACCTTATTGGATCACCGAGGTCCTCCACCGCGGAGCATATCGAATCGAAGGACTGGATGGGAAGTCGCTCCCCCGAACTTGAAATTCTGACAACCTTCATCGGTACTACCAGTAATGTACACTTTAAAATTGGGTTATGAAGCGTTCGTATTCTTCTAGATTTGCTGGTGCAGACACCAGGCTCAGGAAGAGGCTTCAACAACTTTAGCTGGATTCTTTATGGATGGAAGATTAAATTAAGTTTTAGTCCTGTATTTATTTTCCATTTGAGCAATTTTATTTCAATTGACCGTATTGTTTGATTGAGTCCTGTTTAAGTTCTTTATTGCAATTGAGTCAAAAGGAGTCCAGCCCAAAAACCCGATCTGGTTCAGCACAAGAAGAATGGGTGCATGGTCATGAAGTCATCAACATTGAAGCCATATCATCACGCCACATCAACAAGGAATGTCGCCCAATGAATAGAAAGATTTTGAATCAAGTCAAACTCTCCACAACCATCTCCTCTTATCAAGGGACGCCCCACATTCTTCTCTTCGCACGTCTCCTCTTGGAAACCACCTCCACAAATCAAGGGACGTCCATATTGGAAACTGCCTCCATAAATCATGGGACGCCCACATTGATGCCCACATTGAAAACCACCTCCATAAATCATGGGACACCCCACATTCTTCTCTTGGCGAGATCTTCTTCCTCTAATGATAATATGGTGTAAGTGCTTGGTAGTCTATAAAAATGGCTCCTGGCTTTTTGTAAAAAAAGATGATTAATGAAGTTTTCTTGAGAAAATCTCCTGCTTGTTAGATGGGTCCCCTGTGAGAGGGTAGGCATGAGGCCTGGTGTCTATTTATATCGTCCACATTTTATCCTCCTTTCCCCACTTTGCTTCAAGCCCATTTTTAACCGATCAAGGATCCCCGGCTTCCATGGTTCCAAAGTTGCATGTTGTTCCCACCATGAATCAAGGTACGGAAGCTTACAATATGGTGGAATCCCTTGTCATCCTCAAGTTCCTTCTCTGAGTGCATCAATTTTACTTAAGTTTATTAATTACCAGAAGAACCCTCTTTAAAATCCCTTTCAGATCTGTAATTATTAGATTTACTTAGCCCTAATCTAAGTAGTTTCTTAACCACAATGATCCGCTTCTTTATTACTTTGTTTAAATTCTAAATTCAAACTTTGTTTAGTCTTCTAAGTCCCCTCTATAAAATTTCTAGTTCTTAAACAATGAGTGAATGCATGTGTTATTTCACTTAATCGTTCATTTAATCTTTACTAATTCTATTAGAAATACATCCCACGTTGGTTGTCCCACATCATCATGGTATCAGAGCTTGGTTGGTTAGGGCGAAATTTCTAGTTTTGCTTGCTCAATGGATTATCTGAATATTGCAGTATATGGTCTGATGTTTTAATTGTTACAGCGTGTAAAAAATTTAAAATTTTATGATTTTTATTTTGATAGATTCTTTATAATTCAAAGTACTTTTTAGAATTTTCTCAGGCATTATTTCGACTGTAAATTTTCTGCCAGCCGAAGTAAGGTCTGAGAACAGTTCTGTTCTGTTTTCTGACTTGACTGGGTTCCAGGAACTACCCAGTAAAGCAACGAATTTTAAATTTAATTTTCTTTCACCTAGAGTATAATTATTGAGTTAAGAGTGTTCTGTAAATTTTTTTGAATTTTCTGAATATGTTACATAATACTCCCCTGCATCACTTTGGAGTTGCAACACACACAAAATTCTGCACATGATTTTAGGATTCATATGAATATTGCATACATCTCATGATAAATCAAGTTAAGGGCTTGTGGGCCTAATTGTACTACATGACAACTAGGGCAGGTACACCCTATCAAATCCAAGCTCAATCAAGTGCAACCATAGACCAAAATTTTGAGACCTTGATGAAAACCCTGAATGATCAAATGGTCCGACTAAACCAGAATATGACTGATCAATTGACCCAGACCACCCAAAGCATAACTGATCAAATGACCCATATCACTTTTAGGCTTGACCAATTAGAGGTAGATACTCCTACAAGAGCCCAGGAGGCCCAAATAGAATTAGAGCTTGAACCAGAGTTAAGTACGTCCATCAACCCTAGAAGAGCTCTACACCAAGACCTTTTCCTGAACCTAATCCTAGAAGGTCTAATCAAGAACCTTTATTTGAGCCAAATCCTAGAAGACTCAATTTTAATCGAGTCCATGATCCGAATCCTAGGAGAGCACTCCATGACCCAACTTATGAGTCAAATCCTAGGAGACCCAATCAGGACTAAATGGACCAATATGATCGAACTCTTAGGAATATTAGATTAGAAGCACCCACTTTTGATGGAAGTCTAGATCCTAAGGTTTATGTAGATTGGGAGGGCGAGACGGATCAGTATTTTGAGTGGTACGAAATGACTGAGGAAAGGAAGTGCAAATTTGCAAAGCTTAGGTTAGTCCATCAGGCTCGGTTATACTGAAAAAATGTCGAGAGATTCATTAGACAGAGATGTGATGTTCCCATAGTAACCTGGAGAGCAATGAAGCGTAGACTTAGAGAGAAGTACCTTCCCATGTCCTACTACCAAAGACTTCTAGAACAGTGGCAGAGATTGACCCAAGGAACAAAGAGTGTAGCTGAGTACATTGCACAGTTTGATGAATTTGTGATGAGATGCAATGTCGATGAGTCCAAATCAGTTACCTTATCTAGATTCAAAGCCGGATTAAGGGAAGAGATCCAGAAAGAGTTGTTTATGAGAGAAGTTCAAGATTTAGAGCTAGCCTATCAGATAGCACGCGATGCTGAGAGATTTCATAGGGGACCAGTTTATCACAGACCAAAAATCCCTAGAACTAGTGCACCTAGTCAGCAGCCAGGACCAAGTCAGATGCGATCCAACCGGCCTAACCCTGGTACACTTCTGACTCGTAGAGATGATAAGGGCAAAGCACCAGAAGTTCAGAGAAACCCAAACTGGAATGCTTGCTTCAAATGTCATCAGATAGGCCATTATGTGAGAAATTGCCCAAATAGAGCCTTGTACATGGAAGGGTTAGAGGAAAATGAGTCTAAAACCAAAGCACCCTTAGATGATTGTGTCGAGAAGTATATCAGGTTGAGGATAATCTAGCAGATGAGTATGAAGGTGATAAGGATCTTGTAGACTCTGACCTTTTGGGAGTAGTTAGATGCATCCTTACCTAGACTAAGACCCAGGGCGATTGGTGTAGGACTAACATCTTACAAACCTTTGTTAAGTTAGGGGATAAAGTGTGTAAGATAATCATAGATAGTAGAAGTTGTGTGAATGCCATATCTACTAGTGCTGTCAAAACTTTAGGCTTATCCACAGCTCCCCATCCAAACCCCTATAAGGTTTCTTGGATAGACTCCATATCAATTCCTATCAAAAGTAGGTGTCTAGTCCAAATCCAATTACAGTCCTATCAGGAGAAAGTGTGGTGTGATGTTCTACCAATGGGAGTGAGTAGTATCATCTTAGGTCGACCCTGATTATTTGACCATGATGCAACCCTTTTTGGCCGATCTAATTCTTGGTCATTCATGCACCTTGGGAAGAAGTTTGTAATTAACCCTTCACCACCTAAGGACACGATTAAGAGAGGATCGAGCCACCTAAAGGAAATAAAGACTAAAGTCAATCTGATAACTGCAAAGGAGATTGAGAAAGAACTCACTAAGGGTACACCTGTTTGGATCTTAACCGCTAGAGAAACATAAGAGCCTGCCTAGAAAGAGCACCTTCAGGAAGTAGTTGAATTATTAGAGGACTTTAAGGATGTATTTCCAAATGACCTGCCTGACCATCTTCCAATCTTCCACAACTTAGGGACATCCAACACGCCATTGATTTAGTCCCAGGAGCAACCTTACCAAACCTCCCATATTATAGGATGAACCCTATAGAACACCTAGAGTTGCAAAGACAAGTAGGGGATCTCCTTAGGAAAGGATTTGTTAGGGAAAGTTTGAGTCCTTGTGCAGTTTCAGCCCTGTTAACACCTAAAAAGGATGGCACGTGGAGGATGTGTGTCGATAGTCGTGCCAAAAATAAAATTACAATAAAATATAGGTTTCTCATTCCCCGCTTGGACGATATGCTAGATATGATGGCTGGTGCAACTATATTTTCCAAAATTGATTTGAAGAGCGGCTATCACCAGGTTAGGATTAGACCAAGGGATGAGTGGAAGACTGCATTTAAGACTAAAGATGGTTTATTTGATTGGGTAGTGATGTCATTTGGGTTGTCCAATGCACCTAGCACACATTTATGAGGATCATGACCCAAGTCCTACATGCCTTCATGGGAAATTTTGTAGTATACTTTGATGATATTTTGATTTACAGTAGGACTAAGGAAAGCCACTTAGACCACCTTAGGCAAGTATGTACAACCCTTAGGAAAGAGAATCTCTATGCTAATTTGAAGAAGTGTGAGTTTTTAACCCATAGAGTCACTTTCCTAGGTTTCATTGTCACCCTTGATGGAGTTTCAGCTGATCCTGAAAAGATAAAAGCCATAGTTGAGTCTGTTCCCAAAACTGTTCATGATATTCATAGTTTTCATGGTCTAGCCACATTCTATAGGAGATTCATACGAGGTTTTAGCTCCATTGTCGCCCCAATAATTGATTGTCTTAGGAAGGGTAGTTTTAATTGGACCAAAGCAGTTAATAGAGCCTTCCTAGAGATAAAAGATAGAATGACACAAGCACCTATTTTGAAGTTACCAAACTTTACCAAAGTATTCGAGGTAGCTTGTGATGCATCCGGAGTTGGAATAGGCAGAGTTTTAAGCCAGGAGAACCACCCCATAGCTTTCTTTAGTGATAAATTAAATGATGCTAAGCTTATATATCCACCTATGATAAAGAACTCTATGCGGTAGTGCAAGCTTTAAAGTATTGGAGACACTATCTTCTACCGCAAGAATTTATCCTATTCTTTGATCACGAGGTCCTTAGATTTCTTAATTCCTAGATAAAGTTGAATCCTAGGCATGCCAAATGGGTAGAATACATCCAAGCCTACACTTTTGTCCTAAAACACCATGCCGAAGCTGAGAATAAGGTAGCCGATACTTTGAGTCGTAGAACCTTAATTTTACATTCAGTTAGCACTAAAGTTGCTGGATTTGAGAGACTTAAAGATGAGTATGCAACCTGTCCAGACTTTAGTGAAATTTACCAGGCCTTGAGTCAAGGACCATCTAGTGACTATAGTGATTATACCCTTCTAGATGGTCATCTGTTTAAAGACAACAAGCTCTGTATTCCCAAAACTTCATTGAGAGACTTTCTAGTTTGGGAGACTCATGCGGGAGGTTTAGCTGGTCACTTTGGTAGAAATAAGACCATTTTAGCTATTGAAGACCAATTTTTTAGCCAGGACTTAAGAGACAAGTTACCCAGATAGTGGCCAGGTGTCAAACTTGTGCTGTTGGCAAGCAGCACAAGCAAAATACTGGACTCTATATACCCTTACCTGTACCCGATTGTCCCTGGTAGGACCTTAGCATGGATTTCGTATTAGGCCTACCTAAGACCCAGCGAAAATATGATTCGATCTTTGTTGTGGTCGATAGGTTCTTAAAAATGGCTCACTTCATCCCTTGTTCCCAAACCGTTGATGCCTCTAGAGTCGCCAAACTTTTTCTAGATGGAGTGGTAAAGCTACATGGTCTGCCTAAAACTATAGTGCCTGATAGGGATTCAAATTCACCAGCTACTTTTGAAAAACCCTATGGCATTTGTTAGGTACCAAATTAAAATTCTCCACTGCCTACCACCCCCAGACTGATGGCCAGACTGAAGTCATAAATAGGAGTCTAGGCAACCTACTGAGGTGTCTTGTAGGAGAACATCTAGAAAACTGGGATTTATTATTACTTCGTGCTGAGTTTGCATACAACAGTTCAGTCAATAGGTCTAGTGGGAAAAGCCTCTTTGAGATTGTCCATGGTTATAAACCTAGAAGACCTATCGACCTCATTCCATTACCATCACATACACGAGTATCTGAGTTGCCGAGTCATATGCACAACATATTAAGGAGTTGCATAAATAAATTAGTAAAAAGATTCAAATGAGCAATGAAGTATATACATATATGGCTAACTCACATAAAAGAATGAGGAATTTAATGAAGGGGACTCTATAATGATTAAACTTAGACCTGAAAGGTTCCCACCAGGAACTATGAAGAAACTACACGCCCGGGGAACTGGACCTTTCAAAGTAATAAAGAAAGCAGGACCTAATGCATATGTTTTAGAGTTACCACTAGATTATGGCATTAGTTCCGCATTTAATATTTCATATCTGAAAGAATACAAAGAACCAGCATTAATTCTTAGTGAGCCTTTTAGGCCTTATCCTGCCTTTGAGAGTGAAACCCTACCTGAGTATCCACCAGCAATTCCACCAGACCGGAGAGACAAAGTTAAATGTATTTTGGATGACCAGGCGATTACCACCAGAAACAAAGGCTATCAACGTTACCTGGTTCATTGGCAAGGCCGACCTGAATCCGAGGACTCTGGATCACCCGAGAGGATCTTCAACAAATTGCACCAGACTTACTAGAGAAATATCATGGACATATTGAATCTTACTCAACAGGGTCGAGTTTCTCCCATCCGGAGAGAATTGGTGCAGACACCAGGCTCAGGAAGAGGCTTCAAAAACTTCAGCTGGATTCTTTATGGATGGAAGATTAAATTAAGTTTTAGTCCTGTATTTATTTTCCATTTGAGCAATTTTATTTCAATTGAATGTATTTGTTTGATTGAGTCCTGTTTAAGTTCTTTATTGCAATTGAGTCAAAAGAAGTCCAGCCCAAAAACCCAATCTGATTCAGCACAAGAAGAATGGGTGCATGGTCATGAAGTCACCAACATTGAAGCCATATCATCACGCCACATCAACAAGGAATGTCGCCCAATGAATAGAAAGATTTTGAATCAAGTCAAAGTCTCCACAACCACCTCCTCTTATCATGGGACACCCCATATTCTCCTCTTGCATGTTTCCTCTTGGAAAACACCTCCACAAATCAAGGGATGTCCATATTGGAAACTGCCTCCATAAATCATGAGACTCTCCACAAATCAAGGGACGTCCATATTGGAAACTGCCTCCACAAATCATGGGACGCCCACATTGGAAACCCCTCTAAAATCATGGGACACCCCACATTCTTCTCTTGGCTGGCCGAGATCTTCTTCCTCTAATGATAATATGGTGTAAGTGCTTGGTAGTCTATAAAAAGGGCTCCTGGCTTTTTGTAAAAATAAGATGATTAATGAAGTTTTCTTGAGAAAATCCCCTGCTTGTTAGATGGGTCCCCTGTGAGAGGGTAGGCGTGAGGCCTGGTGTCTATTTATAGTCCACATTTTATCCTCCTTTCCCCACTTTGCTTCAAGCCCATTTTCAACCGATCAAGGATCCCAGGCTTCCATGGTTCCAAAGTTGCAGGTTGTTCGAATCAAGGTACGGAAGCTTACAATATGGTGGAATCCCTTGTCATCCTCAAGTTCCTTCCCTGAGTGCATCGATTTTACTTAAGTTTATTAATTGCCGGGAGAACCCTCTTTAAAATCCTTTCAGATATGCAATTATTAGATTTACTTAGCCCTAATCTGAGTGGTTTCTTAACCACAATGATCCACTTCTTTATTACTTTGTTTAAATTCTAAATTCAAACTTTGTTTAGTCTTCTAAGTACCCTCCATAAAATTTCTAGTTCTTAAACAATGAGTGAATGCATGTGTTATTTCATTTAATCGTTCATTTAATCTTTACTAATTTTATTATAAATACATCCCACGCCGGTTGTCCCACATCATTTGCCTCTCATATCTCGACTAATAAAAATATGTTCGAGTAGCTCATCTTTTCAGCCAAAGCCCGACTCCGGTTGGCACTGAAAGCCCGAGGCCAGCTCGACACCAAAGCTCGACCCGATCGGCACTAAAAGCCCAAGGCCAGCTCGGCACCAAAGCCAAACTCCGATCGGCACTAAAAGTCCAGGGCCAGCTCGGTACCAAAGCCCGACTCCTGTCGGCACTGAAAGCCCGAGGTTGTTGGTCCAGATAGCAACCCAAGAGGGGGGGGGTGAATTGGGTTTTTCAAAAATTTACACTCTTTTGAAAAATAACCCCCAGCGGAAATAAAGACTTAGATTCATAAATTAAAACTGAACAACCACAAATAGAGAGTTGAAGATAAAGAGACAATCATGGCAAACACAGGAGATTTTATAGTGGTTCGGTGTACCTACACCTACGTCCACTCCCAAGTACCTCTTGGGTCCACACTATAATCAAACTGATTATAGCAGAGTTATTTTGTAAGCTCACAACTCAAACTTGTTGTTTTCCTGGGTGCACAATGAACCCAGCTGGTTTTCAAGGTTCACCAACACAAAACCTATCACCTCAAGCTAATGCTTGCACAAGGCTAACAGCCTCAACTGAATCAATCACCAGATTGACCCAGTAAACAATATTTGTTTTTACAAGATAAACAGCTCCTCCAATGAGCAAATACAATAATAAAACAATAATAAGAGGATAGGAATCAAAGCCTGATTCGCAGATCTTGGTGGCTTCTTCCTTCTCTTCCTTTGATTGGATCTTCCTTCAAGATGCTCTTGAGACTCAGAAGATCAGAAAACTAGGGCTTCTTTCTTCTCTTGAGATTTCTTCAAAATAGAACAGCAAAAGCTTGGAATCTTCTCTCTTCTTTTGAGAAATCAGTATGATCTTTCCTATCGAATCTTCCCTCTTTTCTTTTCTGATGGATCTCAAAGATTTGTCTCTATGCTTTTCTTTTTGCCTCTCTTGTCTCTTCTTGTTCGGATACAGCAAACCCTCTTCTTATAGATCTCGATTAATCCAAAAATAGTTTGAAACTATCCGTTAGAAACAAGTGTAAGAAGAATTAGATCCATAAATAACAATAGCCGTTGGGATTAAAAAAGATAAAATAAAGTTTAGAGTCGTTCTGATAGTTCTGGAGCCGTGTCTGACATTCTGGAGTCGGCTCTAACTTTTCTGGAGTCGGCTCTAACTCGAAATTCTTTAATCCGCTCGATCTGGAGTCGTCTCTGACTTTTTTGGGGTCGACACAAAATTCCTCTGGAGTCACTCTAACAGTCTAGGAGTCGACTCTAAGTCATGGCCTGAAAAACCATCGTTCTGTCTTTTTTGTTGGAGTCGGCTCTAACAGTCCTGGAGTCGACTCTAAGTCTGTGCCATTTTTTTGGAGTCGACTCTGCGATTCTATGTGTCGACTCTAATGTCTGCAATCTTACCTTGACATTAGATTCGAACCAGAACTTGATTTGACTTTTGATTTTGATTCTCAAATCGACTTATAATCTGAAAAACTTAATCAAAATCATTAGTAACTTCAAATGTTGTACTCAAATAGTTTTGTTAATCATCAAAATCCTCAATTGGGTCAACAATCTTCCCCTTTTTTGATGATGACAAAAACTTTGAGTATATGCATTAAAATTCATTTGAATTGAGAATTATAGAGATTGTTTAAAACTTTAGAACTTCCTAACAAGGAATTTGATGCCAATATTTAAAATGAATCAAAAAGGATACATGACATCAATCAAGATGATTTAAATTTGTATGGAGAAATTATTAAGCTCCCCCTGCATTGAATAACTCCCTCTACTGAATTCAATTGAATCTATTAGAATCTCAAAAAATTTCTCTCCCCATCTCAAAATTGTTCTTCATTTTCTTTCTCTTTCTCTTATAGCATATACAATTATCTCTCCCCCTTTTTTGTTATCAACAATAAGATGAAGTATATAAAAAAGTTTATCAGAGCGGGGTTGTTGGTTCAAGTAATCATAAAGATAGTGAACTCATTCATTGAAATTCAATCAATCATAGACAAAATTAAAATAAAAGGGTAATTGTATTCCAAAGCAAGATTCATTACATGTGTTTCAGTAAAGTGACATATTCAAGTATGTAAATCCTAGATACATGCTATTAAAGCAAGAAAGCAAGAAATCCTAAGATACAAC